>VZTE01000369.1:300704-407679 GCA_013397775.1 Eulacestoma nigropectus | reverse complement strand
TTTTTGTATCACCAAAAAAAAAAAAAAAAAAAAAAAAAAAAAATTAATTCTTGTTCTGTTTTCTCTAACAGTAGAACATCAAATTGTAGATCTGTTTGAAAAAAATATAATATCAGAGCATCTGATTTTAACAAGCTTTAAGACTTAAACTCTTCTTTTTTGTGATAGAGGTTAATGCATTTTGGCATTTCATTAGTAAATATGTCCTTTTATTATAAACTACTCTGCAGTCACTGTTTGGTCTGCTGACATTAATTATATTTGTGGTGATAAATGCTGTATGTTCACTGTGTAACCCATACCTGCAGTAGCCTGTGTCTCAGAAATCGCAAATCTGTGCAAATCTGTAGGTATTTATTCATGAGGATCACTGTTCTTTCATAGGTGAAAGTTATGTCTCATACCTTTGAAGCTACTCTCTTAAAGGAGCTCAGTTAAGAGGAAAGAGTTCTGGTTTGTATTTTAATTTATATCATGCAAAACACTTTACTGGAAACACTTTTATAACACACAGAAAACAAGATGTGTCTTAAGTATTACAGTGCCCAAATTTATGCTTCTCAATAATCTATTATTTAAAAGTATTTAAAACAGTAATTTTAGTAAGCAACTATTAAATTTAATAGGAAATCTGAAGCAGTTTGGATATGATATGCATCTCAGTTAATGCAATTCCCATTGATGATTCACTTGCTAAACTTAGAAAGATTTCCATTAATATGATTTCGCATAATGTGGTGATTAATAGTAGATTTTCTATTTGAATATGGAAAAATTCTTTACAGTCTAAGTTAGTGTCAGAATTTATTGAGGCTAAACTAAATGCTTATTACAACAGTGACTTGAGTTAATGCAATAAGCCCATAGAGGCAGGGTTGCATTAGGGCACAAGATGCTCCTGAGTAGGCTTTTAATGAAAAAAAAAATTCTTATGACAGCACTCTTATGACAGCACTTCATGACTAAATTTCATGGGTTTTTCACCTCAAACACATCTAAAATATTTGACTGTGTAATAAAGTAACACTTAAAGGACATCTGTGTTGCATTCTTACTTCTGGGTAAAATGCACCACTACCTGAGGCTGCTGAAATTGATCTCCTCTTGTAAAGAATGAAACATTAAATTTGGTGCATAACCTGCAAGTTGATGAATTGATGTGCTATATGTGGTATGGTCTCAGGAAAACTTGGCCACTAAGAGTACTTTTTTTTCTTTTTATTTACGTGTTTCTTCCCTATTGCAGACGACTCTTGCAGGTTCCTTTAGGTGTTTTTGGCATTCAACTGAGTATATTTCTGTGTTACGGTAGATCTCATTTAAAGAATTAACTCAGTCATGATATATGCTGTGATAGCTCTTATCCTAATTACTTTGGTTTTGAGGCCTAAAAGAAAAAATCTGCCTGTTTTGTTTTCAATTGTAATGCCAAAGTCAGCGCCTTGATGTGTCCTTTACAATGTAATTTGTGTGAAACTTGCTTGTTAAGAATTTTGTATCATCATTTACCAAGTCATTTTTCTTGGTGGTAACTGCACTGCTCTTTCTCACTGTAGCCATACTGAAGACTGTAATTTGCCTGTTAAATGCTGTTCCTACTGCTTCCTTCTTTCTCTAGTGAAATTGGGATAACAACACTACCCTACAGAGTTGACACATGATTTCTTATTATGTCTCCTGTGACCTTTATTATTCCTGCTTCTACCATAGATCTGTGTCTCTCAGAGCAAAACAGAATCTTCTATTTCAAATGAAGCCTTGTTTTTTTGGTGAAAGGAATAAGAGATATTAGTGTTGAGAAACAATATCTTTAACCAAGTAAAGCTAATGACAGGGAACATAAGGAAGTTACCTTTTAACAAGTTAATAGGTGAGTGTTTATCCCCAATTCAGTTCCTATTTATGTCCCACTCTCCTTGACTTTGGGCATTTTGCCTAACCTGCCTTTGCTGCAGTCTCTGGTGTGTGACAAGGGCACCACACAGTACTGCCAGACCTGATGGTTCTGTCTGCTCTTCCTGGGCATGCACAAGCCTTCTACCCAATTAGGTCAGGATTGGAGTTAGGACCGGGAGAGCCACTGAATTCAGGCACTATTCAAATATTTACAGAAACAGCTTTATGCTATCTCAGTACCTCCGAACAGATCAAACCCAGTTGGTTTTTGTTTGCTACTGCCTTAAGAGCTTCTTCGTTGTAAAAGTTAGCGAGGCATTATTTGATGTAAACTCACAGGTGCTGAGGTCACTGGTGTTTTTACACACACACACACACACACACACACACACACACACACTCATGCACTCCCCAGCCAAGGAAAGCACAGGCATCCTGTCAGAGCACTGACAGAGTGAAAGCAGCCTTCTGTCTCACACATCCTGCATTGGGAGTGGCAGGAACTGTAAGCCCATAGCCTCGATGCTCTGGATCATTCCTCCAATGATCACATAGGAATTCTGACTCCCAGGTACCAAAATTAACAAACAGAATTAACCCGTCCCTCCCCACATCTTGGTTTGTAATTCTGCTGATTTTTACAGGACTCTAAACAAATCTTATCTGGAATGTAAATGCATTGCCAGATGCACATATTAAGAGGAAATTGCCCGTATTTAAATTCATTCATAAAGCAAAGACTGAATCATTCCAACTCCAGGGATCCCCAGGAAAAAAGCTTTTGGGTCAGGAATATACTGAGAATGAAAGGTTTTTGACGAGTATTAGTCATTATATACCTGCTTCTGTTAGTGCCTGGTGTCTCTCTCTTTGCTTTCTGCTCTACTCCTGCTGTCCTGCCTTGGGGATACTCTTTAGCATAATTTGGCAGTTCCAGTTTTCTTCCTGTTCTGTGAGCAATTTCTTTTAAATCTTCAACAGTCTCAATATACTCAGTATTTTTAGTTCAAGAGGATGAGCAATTTCTAGGGCATTAATAAATGCCTCTTTTTTTTCCTCTTTTTTTTTATTAGTTGCCTTCCAGATGCATTGAATAACATTCAAAACAAGGCTTGTCTCCACTTAACAAAGTTAAATTCATTGAAGCACTTCCTGTTACTAGGAGAAATAAAATTACTTAAATTGAGCTAAATGCCTGACATCATTGTTTCCAGGGGTAAAATCCTTGTCGTAAACAGTTTTTACCCAAGATTTAACTTTTTTTTTGCTTCAAAAATTGCTGGTTTGCTCTAAGTATCATCACAACTGTTATTATTATTAATAATAACTAAAGTTGCAGTCCTGAAGTGCCTTTTTTATTAGTGAAAGTAAAGGAAAAGTTCAAGGAAGGTGTTATTTCTTGCAAAAATGATTACAACAATTGAACAAAAATGTTGCTGACAACTTCCCTCTATGGGTTCTTTATCCCACAGACTTGGTAGTTTGGAAGGATAGTATTTCCATTATTTTATAAAAATATGTCTTCTGCAATACTCATAACCCAACAATGTTTTTTCTCTCCCTTAGGGATCTTTCGAAAGCTTCAATAGCTTGATGATGCTTTTCCTGAACTATTTGACTACTGTCACAAAATTTTAGCCTTTCCTTGGAACTGTACAAGGGCGCCAATCTGTAGTTGGGTGCCAATCTGTAGGAGGTTTCTCCTTGGTTGGACGGTTGGGACGGATGGAGATGAGAGATCTCTGAAGTCAGGTCTTAGAGCATGAGGTTTATTGCTCAGGGCTTGGGTATAGGGGGCCTGCTTAAAGCAGCCAGCCGCTGCTAGAAGCAGGCCAAAAAGCATGAGGTAATAGAGAGAGTAAGTAAAGAAGAAGAAGTGCAAGAGAGTATGTAAGAGAGTGTAAAGAGAGAGAGGTAAGAGAGCTAAGAGAGCTAAGAGAGCGAGCTTCTCGTTTACAATACAATAAATCTTCTTCTGTGTTGAATATTCTAATTTTCATCAACCAATCTAGTACAAGATACAAATCCTATAGCATTTACCTACAGCCTATAAGAAACATTGCATTACCATACTGCGTTATATTTAAACCCCAAAAACTACTCCTTGCACCCCTTCTGCCAAGCTAGCAGGGTCTGCTTTAACCCTTGGACCCTTGTGCTGGCAGCAGGTATTGTTCAATCAAAGGGGATTACCTTCAGTCGGCCATACCATTGTTTTCCAGTTGTTCAGTGACTACGGCCTGGTATCTCAAAGTCTGCTTTCATTTCAATGTCACTTCTAGTTTCCATATTCTCAGCATCTTTTGCCAGGCAATCATATTTATAAGGCTTTCCTGTTTCATCTTTCCCAACATGGAACCATCAAGAACTTTTCAAATAGCAAAGTAGAAAGGTTCTTTGTTTCAAAAAAAATTGTCTCTCAAAGGGAGGAAAACACAATTAGACTCGTTTTGGCTCTGGAGTTAGCCGGAGGTCTCTGTAGTGTACCTTAACATCTGGAGAGCTCTGCCCTTTTCAGTAGAGCTATGTTTGGGTTTATATCTATACTGTCTTTTCCAGCCTGTGCCATCTGGAATCAATGATCTCGAGTTTTTTTTCCAACCTAAATAATTCTCTGATTTTATGACCTAGTGAGGCTAATTAAAATTGCTGGGTCTCATTTTAATAGGCATTATGTATCTATGGCACCAAAAAGAAATGCGTGTGTTTCCCCAGAGGAAAGGAAGGAGGCAGATTGAACTGCCCTTCCCTGTGTGCAGTTTCAAGAGCAGAGGGGGGTTGAGGAATTGATGTGTAAGTCCTTGATTCTGCCCTGCCAGTTCTCTGCGTAAGCCACAATTGGCAAAGAAGAGAGGCACGTGTGAAGATCAGACCGTGGAAGTGTTGTCATTGAATGAAAATTCATCAGAGAGCTTGAGTTAGTTATCTTAGCTCATCAAAATGGAGATTCTTCCACTCTTGGATAGCATTACCATAGGGAAATTATGCGGATAATACCCAAATGCTGAGCAAGTCTCTGTTGTTTAGTCCCTTTTTAAATCACAATTACTTTTAAATGGAGCTTGTCAGTTGCACATCTGAATGGATGTAGTCAGAAACCTAAGCTTGTTATACAGTTAAAGGCCACAAAAGTGCCCTTGTCATCACTTTTGACCTGCAAATTACATCTATTAAGAGGGCAGAACTTCTTAGTGAGAGCTAAAGATCAAATCCAATCTGATCATTGGAACAGCCATTTCTGCTTGTTGGGTCAAGATGGTGGGAATTATCCTAGATCTGTCTTCATGAGGCAATTGTCCACAGCCCTTGTTTAAAACTGGAGTATCTAGTTAGTGGAAGGAGTAATGGATGGCCATCTCATCTTCTGTATGTGCTCCCCGGCGATACGAGACTGGCTTGTGTCTCTGAGATGACCGCAGGGTTACTGAAGCTATTGAGCAGTATTTTCACACCAGTAAAGTTCTAAAATATGTGCTGTGGATTTACACTACGCTCCTTCTGTAAAGGCTGTATTTACAGCAGTTGCAATACAAATTCATATACAAATGTTCAAATACTCTGGATTGAATGATTGATGGATTTGTATAACCCCTGGTTACTTCCTTCATTTGGCTTTCAGCCACTCAGATTATGTTTTGTCAGTGAGCGTTTATGCCACACATTGTTTCAAGAATAGGAAGGTGAAAGATGAGAGTGTTTCATGGGCCCTTGGTTGCCAGTGATGGATCATTTTGTGAAAAATAACAAACAGCAGAACGTCTGTTAAGAAGCTCTACGTAGCACAGGGTTGTGTAGCATAGTTTGGTGCCGGTGAAGAGTCAAACCTTACAGCTGGGGAGTTGGTACTTGTACCTGGCACAGAGGGGTGTCCAACAGGGGGGCAGCAGCTGAGAGCACTTTGCTTGTGCTGGCTGTGCTAATTAGCACCTCGCTCCTGCATTTATCCTGCAGCAAAGAGGGCTTGCCTGTTTTCAGCTGGCTCAGACCTCTCTGCACCAGTCTGCACTGTCGATCTATGAGGACAACTACAGATCTTAAGTTAAAAGTAAAGACAGAGGAAATATCTTTTCTGAGAGTGGCACATGTGCCTTCAGGATCTGGTTGTCACTGGACTTGGTACACGGAAGGTCAGTTTGGTACAATTTGTTTCTTCCCACTTCTGTTTTCATCCCCACTGTGTTCATGAAGTAATTTTATGCTCTCTTTGGACTTACATTTTGGAAACTGTGACTGCTCTGGAATATCATCAAAGCCACACAGTTTTCCTTGGTGCATTTTATTAGAGATTGTTAATAATATTCCAGGCTTCGTGCATCTGATTCACTAGAAATGCCTAGAAAGAGTAGGTGCATTCTGCTATTGTGGATTACATTTGGCTTGATTCAATTAGTCTGGAGTTAAAATTATGCTAATGGGGTGGGCTTGCACAGACAGAAAAGCCTGTGGGGGAAAATTCAGGGTTTTAAATAGGCCAGAATCTTCATTTGGTTTTTGTTCTCTGAAAAATGATTTGAGGATTGTCCCTGTACTCTGTAAAAACAGGAAAATGTTTTTGAAGGTATAGAGGGGCTATTGAAATGTGAATCTCTAGTTTATAGATGAAAAATGATAGAGAGAGTGTAAATAATTTCTATAAAAAGCTAATGAACTTCATATGTTATTATTACCTTTGTTCCCTATTTGAAAGTGCACTTTGGTTCCATGTTCTGTCCCTTTCATCTTGCTGTAGACACAGTCTTCTAGAAATATAAATAGCATTTTTTCCCCTCCAGATCTGTCAGTAAAGGGCTGATAATGCATTTCATGCTAGAGACTCACTTAATCTTCACTTTCTTTGTTAACTTAAACTCTTTTCTCCCACTCTCTGCCAATCACTGATTTTATTTATTTATTTATTTATTTGGTGGGGGGTGGGGGTGGATTTCCTCTGCTTTTCACAGCTGTGATTGTCACATGTTTCCTTTCATCTGTAAGTTTCAAGGTATTCTGCTCATTTCTGAGCTCCTTTCTGAGTTGAAAGCTTTACAGTGTGGCCAGGTATTACTTGTCCATGTAAATGCTGACTCTGCCAAACAGAGGATAAACCCACACAGATTTCCTAACTCAGCAGTCATTTCCTTTTTGAGTGTGACATCCTTGTTGAGAAGGTGAATCTGTACAAGCAGCCAAGACAGGCTGTGAGAACCAGCACTGGAGGAAAAGAAGATATCAGTGTGACACTTCTGCAGAAACTAAATTCAGTTGGTGTTAGAATAATAATGAGGAAGAATAAACAGAGAAGTCACCACCTCGGTCCTGCTGAATTAGGCTGGAGTGCCTCTTGTGGAGTGTGCTTTTTGCTCCCCACTGCTGAAGTGCCCTGTGTTCCAGAGCAGGAGAGGATGGTGACAAAAAGGTTAAGAGCTGAACACAGAGAAGTATCTGCATTTTGCTTAACCTCCTTGCCTTAATCTCCCTGGGAACACAACAGTGCTTACCTACACAGATGAAAAGCAGAAAACTTCTTGAAAAGGTTAACATTTGTTTTGTATTGGCCTAGGCAGAATCAGATGTGATGGTTAAAGAGGTATGAAATGGCCTTTACTGTGGTAAAGCTTTGTGTTATCTGTTACTCTTGCCACTCTTGACATGGGAAGAAAAATTCTTTTGTAAAATTCCCTTTGATATGAGAGGGGAATTAACAGTTACTGGAAACAGGATTGGGTAAAATGTAATTTTTTCTATGTTGTATCTTTTTTGCATTACTAATAGTTGCCAGGGAAACCAGCAGAACTCTAAAGTCTTCTGCTAGAAAGGCAGCTATGGTTATAAACAAGGTCATTTCAAACTGTGCCTGCAGATTATAAAAGTGCTAGTGGGGACCTGCTATGGGTTCTGTTCTGCATGCTGGTGCCTGTTTACATGATCAATTTCAATTAGACAAAAAATGTTTATCCTGGTCCATAGTAAGTGGGGTTTGTTGGTTTGTTTGGGGTTTTTTTTGCGGTAAGCAAAACTTCCAAATTATTCTGATTTACCTCGAGAGAGATTACGGTACACTGAGTGTGAAGCTTGCCTGTCTGGGTTGTCACATTGCTCTGGAGGCTTCTGTTAGAACCCAGCATCTGTCAATCTACTGTGCCTTCTTTCCCTAGGGAAGGTTGGTACCATTCAGTAGTTTTACCAACCTTTTAATATGATAACAAAGTAAATTGTGGCTGTCTTTGTACACAAGCTGTAATTATTTTCCAAGAGGTTAAGCTTGGCTCTTTGCCTTTCATCTACAAGGGCACTGTTTCTTATGTTTTACGTTGTCCACCCCTGTCAGGCACCACTATGAACCTTGGCACATCCATCATCAGGCTTTCAGGGAAAAAAATGCCAGAGTTTGTGATAAATCTTTTTAAGGAACAAATGCTTATAAACTTTCTCTCATGTTGAATTTACAGGTCTGACGTTTATTACCTCACTGATTTCAGCTAAAGCCTAAGGAGGAAATTGATTTAGGATGAAAACAGGTAATAATAGCTTGCTTAGAATCATTTTCAGCTTTAAAAGACCCTCATGTCCTTCTGCATTAAATAATGATCATAAAATCAATTTGTGTATCTCTGATTCCTTTTTTGCCTTCTCTGAGGGTGATGTTCTTTGCAAAGGACACATTTTTCATGATGTTTGACTGCTTTGAATAGCACTTCCAGTCCTGATTTGCTTAAATGTTTTAGTTTCCAAGCTCAAGTACATTCAGGTTGTTAAGACAATCAGAAGCAATTGACAACTATGAATACTTCTTCCAGAAAGTGCCACAGACAATGCACTAATTTTTGGTCCTTAAACAGGCTGTTTCTGGCTGTCACCAATCCCACACACTTTACAATTTACTCTGGGTTTAATTTTTGTGTTTTTAGTGATGGAGAGGACAAATCTGATGCTCAGAAGAGTAGCAGTTGCAAGCTATCTGTGACTACTCGTGCTGTTCAGAGTGACCAAACTGTGCGCAGATGTGTCTTGCTACCTCACTCTTGGTTCTACCAAGTGTTGCTGACAGCATCTCCTGGCATTTAGGAAGCTCTGTTGCCCATACTGAGCTCAATGTCCTTCAGCCTCTCAGGCATCTTGCTTAAAAATCTCTGTCTAGAAAAAAAAGGTGATGGTGACGCGGTCCGTGTGCCACATTTGTAATTCTCAGCAGAGAGAAGTTAAAAGAACTTCATTCAGGCATCCATAGGTTTTATATTTTGAATAAAATTATTGGATTTGAAATGTGTATATTTATTAGTACAATAAAAATAATTTTTAACTGTATTTCTGTTGATGTCGCTCATAAGTGTCATATCTCAATATTTTCCACTTGGGAAATATCTTCAAAAGGCAGGTAGGTATTGTTACTTATGTATTCCAGGATGGTGAAAAGTACTTAGAGAAGATTCTGATGTAACCAAAAACTTTGGGGAAAAGGTTGAAGGGACAAGCTACAGTTCTCTGGTTCCCCAGTGTGAGTATTTGACCTTCTACCACCAGTGAAGCATTAGAAATTATTTCAGAGGAGAATACTTGCTGGTAGAGGAAAAACTTTTACCACATCTGAAAGCAAACCACTTTATCACAAAAAGTTCAAATGTTCAAAAGTTCCGTTTTTGTGGAGCATAATGCCGCTTTGTCTGGACTTCTGATACTTTAATTTTCATCTGTTTAATATTTAAAGAAATGTGCACTGAAGCTTTTGCCATTGTGTTTTGATTCTCAGGTGCATGTTCCCGTGAATGAACTAGTGCAATTTAGACTTTTTTTTCATATGCATTTGGTAGTGCAGGCAGATTACAGACTAAAAGTTACTGATTGTGATTAGGTGATTTTAAGTCTCAATATTGTTCTTATCAATCAGTTTTCTTTTCAGCATCAGATATTCACATATGTAGTCATTTTCTTTGGCATTGTTATTCTTTGATTATAAATGCCCCATGAGTAAGTCACATTAGGGAAGCACAGTTTACTTTGAGGACTGACATTCTTTTTTCTCTACTCTGATTTTTTTTAATGTCTCACAGGTTTCTTTATCAATAGTTTTGGCTAGGAGAGAACTACTGTGATAGCCCAGTAGTTAAGACATGTGGTAATTTGCATCTAAATTTATCATAAAAAAAAGTTTATTTAGGCATAAACCCTCATGGGAAACACAGTAACTATTAATGATAGAAAAAATATACTTTGGCCTAGTTTTGGACCTCACTGTCTCAACAGAACTATAAAAATAACAGATATTTGTCTACCAAACATGCCTAAATGTCATGTAATTTGATGAGGAAACAAGAACAAAGGGTTTCACCTAAAATATAGTTGTTCTTCCTATTTGAAAAGCAAAACAATAAGGGGACAATTTAACTGAAAAGGAAGGATATTTTCAAAATGAATAGATGTCTTGGATTAAGATATCAATATATTTCATTCTAGTATAATCTCAATCCTCTTTCTGAGTCCAGACCCACAAAACACAGAGTGGTTCTTACACTCTTTGCCAGAATTGAGAAATGGTTTGGGATAAATATTGATATAACCAAAAGATATTTAAAAAAAAAAAAAAGTCTATCATGTTTTTGGTCAAAATTACCATAGTTTTCCACATTGCCTATGATAAAGATTTTTGCTAGGAGGAGGAGCTCATCTCTTGTGCTGCCACTGTGTCAGAACACAGGTGATTTCTGCCTCTGCCCTCTTGGGTACTAAACACCTACATTATTGACACTTTTTTTTCATTTTTGTCTGGTGGTGTTGCAAATCTGTGGAATTGTAATTCAAAATGCTTTTCCCAGTTGTCAAGGCTGTCAGATTTTAAAGGGAAGACACACCCTATTTATGTGCTGTGTTCCACTGGACACTACAAAGCAAAGTAAAAGGAATAGAAAAACATAAATGAGAATCCTCAAACTGGAAAATAATCCTGAGTTCCTTTAAAGACAAGACTTTGACCTCAACCTTTTTGTAGGTTTCGCTCATAGAGATTCTAGCACTTTGTCACCAAAAAGGACTTGTGTCCAGCCATTCCTCCCTGGAGACACAGTGACCAACCAGTACATGGGGTCACCTGTGGGCTAATGCACGTTCCTCCCCGGCACGAGTCTGTAATATCCACCTTTCTGTGGTGTCCTCACTACGGGTGCCATAGTGTAGTGCAGAGTGTCACAGACACAGCGGGACAGATCAGATCATTTACGTGCAGGTTGTATTTTGGTTACGTCTGTATTTACAAAGCATGAGAGAAAGGCAGGAATTGGAGGGCTCGGGGGATGCTACACACATGTTTTAACCTCAGGAAAGGCATAGTCCTATACCAAATAATTTCTTTTAGCTCCGCAAGTAATCAGCCGCTCAGACATACAGTAATCATGACCAAACATCAAAGACATTGTCATTGCCATGATCTTTCCTGGACATGCCCTACTGGCAACTCTCACAGCTGTTTGGCCCTTTGGGGCTAAACACTACACTGCACAGGAGTTCTTATTATAACACCAAGATTACTTTAATCTCACGTATAATTCAGCTTCATGTCCGATTTAATTGTGTCGTTTGTCCTCTGACCTTTCATGACTACCCCATACGCCAGGCTTGATTCTTTTCAAGGAGTCCAGCTCCATCTCTTTTTCCACGTGTGGAAGGATTCCCAGTTGGCTGCATCTTTCTGTTAGGGGCTGCTCAGTGTACACCATCAGAGGAGTCTGTCAGGAATTGATCAGGGATGATTTATTGAGACTGTTTTGCCTGGACCTTGATTCTTTCCAGTACAGATAAATTTCGAGATTTAGTATGTATTTAGTGTTATTTTTATAACTACTGAGAACTGAAGAGGAGCAGGATTAAATCCTTTGCATTCTAGAGTGAGTCAAATATTATGCCCTTTTTTTTTGTTGGTTTGTTTGTTTTGGGTTTTTTTAGTTTCTTTTTTTAAAGAAAAAAGAGAGAATTTGAGTACTTTGGGTACCAGGATCATTCTAGCTGGAAAACTGCTTATAATTTTCTTTGACTCACTATTTCCTAAAAAAGCAACCATTAACTGATTTACTAGAAGCTCTTGGAGGTTAAAAGGGATGATGCTATATTTATGGCAGAAATGTTTTAATTTTCTCATTAAGATGTGTGTCAATACCATTGTATTCTTTCTTGCGAACTGGAAAGCTAGACTCTCTAAGGAGAGCACTATGCTTTTATCATGATGCCAATTCTGTCACTAACAGCTCTCAAAATGCAGTGTAGTCATATGTGTCAAGAAGCATTATAATTATACAGCCTGCATCACAGTTCCTATTTTATCTCCTTGCAACTATACACCAGTATTTTTCCTCACTTAATGTCCAGAAATGTAAGAATAATTGTCCTTTGCGTAAGCAGATAAATCTATAGCTTCTTTATTCACAGCCTGGCAGTACTTGCATTTCTATTTTTTTTTATCATATAATTAGTCTTTACAATGGTCAGACTTTATCATTAAAAGTATACCCTTGATCAGTCCCTAGGCACACAGTTTTACCCAAATATTTGATCCTTGGAAGTCAGCCAGTACTTTTCAGACTAAAAGATTACTTGAAGTTTCTTTTACATAATGCATGCCAAATTGCTCTTCTCCTGGAATACTTTCAGAGCTATTTCTGCTATTCCCAGAGCACCACTGAGTAATTCCTTATGGAATTTCTTACTGTACTGAATATTCATGAAAACTTATGAAATATGATGATGTTTCCTTTAGAGGTGGTTTTTACAGTGTCTTATCCATAGAGTTTTACTTTCTTATAGATGGTTTGTTCCAACTGTTACTTTTTCCTTCTTATGGTTGGATGATTCTTCCACAGGATAAAATAAGACTGAAGAGCCATGGTCATTGTCAGGTCTAGTCCTTTCCTGTCACAGATGACAATATCTAATCTTTTTCCTAGTTTAGCAGACCTTAGCTTAAGCTATTTAGATGCCTTTATTTGACATTCGTATTAGAATATTGTCTCTGGGCATCATTATTATGACAGAAGAATTTTCAAACTAATTTTGCTGATGTCCAGTTCAGTCCTGGTTCTCTTGGTATGCTAGGACAGAGAACTTAGTGCCCAACTATCATCAGACATGGAGTTACCACTTCCATTTCAGTATCCCAAATAAGCTCCAAATTTATTATACATTTTATTCAGAAATGTCTAAACGAAGGATGTTTTCTTTTCAATGATTTGCTTTATGTTTTTTTAAATCACAGTTTTATAATTTCAGTATCTGGATCAGTCTCATGAACTAGTCTTGCGACCCAGGCCCCTCTAAGAACTCCCCTGGCGAGGGGGGGAATGAATTGATGAGGTGAGGAGGAATGAGCAATCAAGTGCTGTTCAGCAGACAGATACAGTTATATTATTGCTTAGTACTTACTGCCATTTCTACCAATTGTATTTAATTAGAAAATTTCAAGTAAGTGTAGAGGTATATACCACAAACATGCATTTTGGTGATAAAGTATGAGAGAGACTCCTGCTGAAGACGCCAGAATCACAGAGGACAATGTTTGTTCTTTGATTTATATCTGTTTCATTTTCCCTAAGCTTCAGAATAGCTCAGTATCTATCTGTTTCTCTTATCTCTTTGGCTAGCTTGAGTTATATCAAAGAACTGTGTGTTTTCAGAGAATCTACATAATAGTTATAAATACATTGAGAAATTCCTATCTTGGTGATGGCTTCTGCCTTCCTGGAAAAATGCTAAAGTGCTATTGAAAATAAAAAATATTGAAAATACAGAGAAGAAATAATAATAAAAAAGAGAAGCGTGTGGCACAAACACCATCCTTCCACAGAGACCAGTACAGGTGTCTTGTCCACACTACCAGACCAAACATCTGACTAAGAGACTAAAATAGTACTGCAGAAGTATCAGAGTTAAGGAGCTCCTATGGAGAGCATCCTATAAAAGGCTCTCATTTTGTAAAATGCTTGGAAGAGTTTTTGAGATTCTGTCGTCTTCAAAGCTCATGCCAGAACTCAGGCTGCTTATGGGTTTAAGAGGAAAGTAGGTCACGTACGTGTCCAAAAAATGACTGGACTATATTTTGGTGTGATTCTGCAGGCATCTGACAGAGCAATACCGTTTTGTGCTTAAAATTGCTCGATCCTTTGCTTTTCTCAACCAGTAGCACTTTTCCAGTTCCTATATGCTTCCAGTAAGGAATCAGACAGACTCGTGTGCCCTGAATATTAGCTCAGTGCAGAGATGTTCAGGCTAGGTGAGATCCAGCCTTAGCAATTCACATAAAACAGTGCTGCATGGTGTTTTCTGACCAGGACCAGATAAAATCAAGCCAAATGAACTTGGTACCAAGCCTAAATTAAGAAGCTTTGATTTTTGTCAAATGGTTGTTGCCTCTGGGACCATTCCAAACCTTTGTGACTAGATTCTCTCTGGATCTGTCAGATGCCTGTAGCCAGCATTTCTATCACAACTTGTCCCTTTCCAATTTCAGGACTAACATGAGTAAAATGAGGTGCTTCAGCATCTGTCAGTAAAAAACTCTTAGTGTCTTCCTTGTGAAATTCACAAGCATGTGTTCTGTTTGCTGCCACAGATGTATAGAACAGTAGTGACTCAGCATTTCCAATCTCATGATAAAAAATAATTAAAAAAAACCCCTGAGTTGTTCTCGTCTCCTCAATTCCCCTTTTCTCCACAGAAAAGGAGTTTGAAAAATAACAAATTTGCTTTACAACCTTCCCTTCCTTTATTTTTCCTTTTTTTTTTTTTTTAATTTTTTTTTATTTTGTGGCAGAGGAGGAAGAGTTAATTTGAGCTACAGTTCTTGGATAATCACAGGAATTTAGAAACTCCATCTACTGTGCTACTTGACAGCAGTGAAACTTGATCAAGGTTATTCATCCCTCTAACCATTGACCTCTACATTCAATAAACATACAGCTGAGAAATGACCACATCAAGGAATTTGTCAAACTTGGCCAGAGAGCATGAATTTGAAGAAACAACCTGTACAAATCTCTGAAAAATTACTTTGTAAAAATGGCATTTCCTTACTGAAAAACAATCTGCTTTTATGTATTCAGACAGGTTTCTCAGAAATAAAGTATTGTTTTGATTTTGCTTTTGTTTAACCAATGAGGGAAAAAAGCTGTTGGTTTGGTTTTGGGCTTTTAAATTTTTTTGCCTTTTGTGTATTCAACAAGAGCCGTTTATATTACCCTGAGATACATCTGCCAGTGATGGGACTTCCATAGGTAACAGAGGGATATAATTTGTAGATACGTAGATCCTGGACTGATGAAAATTCAGTGATGCCTTAGGAAATGAAAGTGGGAAAAGAAAAGAGAAGGGATGATAATGTATTGTCCTCTTACCTGAAATCAAATGGCTTGTTCAGGCCCTACCTCTTTTTCACATCTCTGGTGTGTTTCATGCATATCTGAGGAAGACTTTCTTGCTAATCCTTCAGATCCATTGAGCTTTTGACCTCTTAGGAAAGGAAAGTCAAAAATGTTCTATTACTGTTTTTGTAGGTGTGGGTCTGTTAGCATGTATATAGAAAAATGTAGCTGTTTTGGTTTCTTTTAGTTTAGTTTTTACAAGAATCAGAAAGCAGTCAGTGGTTTGTAGCTCACTGTTTATAGGCCCCCAAGACAGAGGGCTTCAGTCATAGTAATTTTCCATCTTGGACTCAGCTTGGGTTGTTAACTTTCTTTGGAAGTTCAATAACAGAAATGTTGTTCCACTTGGGTTGTTACTCAGGGAAGAAAAAACAGCCTCCGAGGCTGTTGATTAAAGCCCAGGAGCTCGTTAGGCAGCAGGAATTCCTGGAAGCAGACAGTGCTTGTGAGGGGAGCCCAGCCCAGGTGCTGCCCCTCAAGACCGAGGCCTAATGAGGTCCCAGGGCATCCCGAGGGGTTTGGAGGGGTTGGACCTCCCCTCTCACCTTGGGCTTGGGTGGGTAAAAGTTATATTTACCGCCTAGCTCTAAAGCAAAGATAGCTCATTGTCCTGACTGGGGTTGGCAGAGACAAAAGTCTGAAATGAGAGCTTTCATGGTCCAAATAGAGCCATCTGGAGCTTCCGTTTAATTAAAAACTTTTTCTGAGGTGTTTGTATAAAGCTCCTGTGAAATGTCTTTCTGCCCATTCTTCATCTTTCATTGTGTCTCCTTTTAAAAATTCTCATGGCAGATAGCGGAAAAAGAAGAAAATAAACAGTGTATTAAAAGAAAACAGAGTTAAGCATAGCAAAAAACCAGGTAATTCAAATTACTGTGATGTATTATTATTTTCAAAATTTGTGAAATATTTTCACATGTACAAATGCATTTGATTAAAATATAATAATACTAATTTATGAAAAAATTAATAATTAAGGAACTGAATAAAAAGGAATATTATTTTTAATTAATAGTTCTGTACTGATGCATCTCTTTATTGGCTCCCTATACCAACTCGTCCCTTCCCTAATTGATTTTTAATACATTTTCTTCTCTAGAAAGAAATTGAACCAACTTTGCATATCCTTCATGCTTATTTTATACATCTTTAATAAATCAAATCATATTTATTAAGGTCTGCAATTATGTATGTATGTCAGAAATGTTGACTAGATATAAATAAAAGCTCTTGTTTGAATGTTGCTCTTAATTATGTGCTTTTGATTTTCATGACTTGCATTTTAGAAAACTGTAAAAAATGTAATTGCTAATGAATGTCTGTGCTAGGGTTTGATTATAGTTCAGTGTCTCTTATACAACCATTTGAATATGAATATAAATATTTTCCTGTTGCTATTGCTTGAGCACTAGTACTAAAATTCCTAAGTAATGCTAATGTAGAGTTTTAGTTTGTGTCTGAAGAATGTTGGCACTGAAATTAATTACACACAGAGAAAGACTTGACATAGTGCTATAAAGGCTGAAAGGCAGAACTCCTGGTTTGGAGGTGATTTTAATTTTCTTTTCAAGCCCATCAAATCGGATCAAATCTTACTGATATTGAGTGTTTGGCAATGGTGAAGTCTTAGTCATAGTGGTGTTAATCTTGTCCTGTGCACTCACTTTTGTAGAGAACACATAAAGCCCAGATGTACGTGAGGAAGGCACGGAACAAATGCCGAAAGGTGCATTTCCAGTTTTCATTGTCTGGACCACAGACACACACACCCTCACTGAAACCAGAGTGGCTTATACTGCTGGCTAGCTGTCCACAGAGAGCTGAAGTCAAAGAAATTCTCCAGTACATCATTAGACAAGCCAGAAGAGGCAGACTCCATATTAATTCTGCTTGCTCTTTAATTTCAGGAAGTCAGTTCTGAGCCTTATGGATATGTTCAGGCAGGAGCTCCGTGTGATCTCAGAGTAGCTGAAGGGCATCAGATGCCCTATTTCTGCCACCGAGTTGTGCCTCAGCATCCAAGTAATAGATTATAAATCTCTGAAAGCATTTTTCAGTCATGCATTTTTACCATATCCCTCAACCAACCACAAGATTTCAAAGAGCATAAAAATCACTTGTACCAGAGGATTTTGCAGCATAGGTAATACTGTAGAAACTCACTGTTCTGTCAGTTTGACACAAATAATTGGGCATGGAGCTGCACATATACAGAAAAAAAGGAAAAAAAAGTCTTTATCACATGCTACCACACAGGATGTGTACTACAGACTTACAATTGTAATAATCCATCACTGTCTGTCTGTATTGAAATGGAAAACAAAAAATATGGTGTTTGGACTGCAAAAAAAATAAAATTGAATATCTGTGGTACAGTTACATTATTGGGTTATATTGTAGCTGATATGTCTACAAAATTGAACTCTTAGATTGCACTTCAAATTTATGGCTGAGTAAATCAAAAGTCACTTTGTGAAGATGAGGACCTACCATTTTGTAGCTAAAATGTTGTTTTATTCTGAACAAATTGTGTGCATATTTATCATTCCCTGCAATGTTACTTACAAAATACAGTCATTTCCTTTGCCTTGTTTAGTTTGCTTTCCACCAAAGGGATAGTTGCATTGCTGATAGCTTGCAAAGAAATTATCCTTTGTATTTGTAAACTGGAAACTGCCCATTTGAGCAATGGAAGCTGAGTTTTGGAGGCCAATGTACAGGTTAGGGATATGCAAGTATTCCCACAGTTCCAGACCTTTTCTAGCTGGGCTGCAGGCACAGGAGAGCAAGGTGAGAGCCATCAGCTGTGACATGCTTGAAAGGTGATCTCAGTGGAGAAGAGTTTGCTGTAGGCACAGGCAGTGGTGCCTCACAGGGGAAGCAGATGCCGGCTCCTCTCTGAGGGGCATAAAGGAAGTTTTGCTGACACTGTTGCTGACGTCGTGACCCGATGGAGTTTCAGCTTTACCCCAAGTGATCAGTCGCTTGCTGTGTTACACACTTCTGTCACAGCTTGCTCACTTGCTGAGGGGATTGGGTCATGAAGACAAGTTG
Organism: Eulacestoma nigropectus; assembly: GCA_013397775.1. Classification (NCBI taxonomy): domain Eukaryota; kingdom Metazoa; phylum Chordata; class Aves; order Passeriformes; genus Eulacestoma; species Eulacestoma nigropectus. The sequence goes on along the minus strand of VZTE01000369.1, from coordinate 389,353 downwards.
TTCCAAGACATTATTAAACATTGTATTGCCACGTTCTCTCTATTGGCGCTTCTTGCTTCAGCAACTGAAAGTGGAAAAATTTGGCTTGCTTTCTGATGAAGAGCAGTGATCATGTACTTTGCATAAGGTTGTTAAAAAATTAAATGAATGGAAAAAAAAAGAAGTGGCTGATGACTTCTGCAGTAAGTTTCCCAAGAAAATAGGGTTATCTAACCCAGTAACCACACATTAATCAGATAGGTCACAGTTAACACTTTTCCTTTTAAATTTGTTTAGCTTTTTAGTGCTTCCTAGAAAATTTGCTGTGGCACTGATGGTCTTTTGCTGTTGAAAGAGTAGTGTAGTATTATTTCCATAGATTACTAAATATGTTTAATTGATTTCTTCATTTGTTTTCTGCTGCTTCATCCTAAGCTCCTGATATTGCTAGGAGCATAACATTAGTGAAATCTACCTTTGCATTAGTGATGCGTCTTTTCCTTTTTGCTGCCTGCTGTGGCAGCGAAATGATGAGCTGAAGAAACAACGTGCTTTAGTGCTTTTGGGAAGTCCTTTAAGTCTTGCACAAATACCACTTATTTCCTTCAGCATTTAATATCTTGAACATAATTAGTCCATTGAGCCACTTGACAGATTCTACTCCATCTGCTTTTGAGTGTGGTTACCTTGATGGGTACCTGTTTGCAATATTCCTCTTAAAACAGCATATTTGACTAATCTGATGGGACAGACTACTTTAGAGTGTTTCAGATACCCTTGGACACTGATTTTGGCTTGGCCGGGAATTGAGTTTAGTTATATATATCAAGAGTTCAGAGATGTGTGCCTTGAAAACAAAGCACAGAGATCATTTTTGATAAGACTGGATGTTTGTTTGTTAGTTTGGGATGACACTAAGCTAAGGTTTTGGTGTAAGTGACTTTTTTTTATTTCTTTTGTTGGTTGGTTGATTGGTTGGGGGGGTGTAGCCCTTTTTTCACTTGCTTATTTTTTTCATTGCAATATATCTTTTCTTTTAGATATTTTTTGTCGTTTCCTGTTTTACTAGGCGCTTTACTGGCAGAAATATTTTGGTTGGAAGGAAGTACAGCAACAGAACCTGTTTTATCTGTTATTGTAGTTTTACTTCCCAAATCCCAGCCACAACAAAACACACGCAGTGTGGACCCTGCCCAAAATGCTGCCTTGTTTCATCTGGAGGTAGCTGCCATCTGCAGTCTCTGTGCCAGACGAGCAGAAATGTGGCAGATGTGGAAGGCAAGGCAGGAATGTTCTGTCTGTACTGAAAACATTACAGCATGTTGCATTGATCTGCTGTCACCTCGGACCTTCCCTGGCCCAGAGGAGCCAAAATATTAAGGTTTTTGAGCTATCTGAAGTTTGAAACAGAAGAGGCAAAAGTCAATAAGCAAACCAAACACTTTTAAAGAAAAATGCCAATTTCATAGAGATTTTACTTAAAGTAAGAAATTGAGAAGTAAATCTTTATACATATTACACTTTTCCCAAATTCCCAACCCCAGGGTAAAATCTTAAACCATTTATTGGAAATATCTCTTCCGTGTTTGTGGCAAGGGATCAGATTCCATCAAAATATGACTTTAAAAAATCCAGTGTCCACTGCAGGTCTGGGAGGAAATTTTGGATATTTGTCAAACAACAGCTGTAGGTGCTCACTGAGGAGCTTGAGTCGTGCCACAGAGCAATACACCCTTCCTCTACCCTTGTAAAACCTCAGATTATGTTTTGGTAAACAGGCACATAAATACGATGTGTTTATTTTTTGATCTTTTGAAAGATAGTGTTCCTACCAGGAAATGTCAAACCCATTTATGCCATTAAAAATATTTTCTTCCAAGCAATTAAATCACTCTTTAACACCTAACCAGATAATTTTATTTTTAAATTGATTCTCTTGCAAACCTGGAGGAGTACTTAACATCACTAATGCAGGTATGTTGTTAATTCTCGTTGAAAGCTCTTCAAAACTTGGCTAAGCATATCACCTGTGAAGATTTTGTTTTCTTTTAGCCTGAACCAGCATCCCAGTAACAGCACCTTTGCCCTGTTAGGACCAAAGCATGTGTTTTCTTGAGACTTTGCAAGCTATAATAGGTGAACTCTGTTGTTTGAAATGCATATTTTTGGCCTTAAATTGTTCACTTGTTTGTGCTGTAGTCTTCCCTGTCACAGATGACAAGACCACGCAGAAAAAAAGCCCTTTATTGAATCATTATTGAGATGCTACTCCATAATATTGCAAAACCTTGTAGCTGGAATATATTACATTACCATGTTAAAAGGTTTGGGATATTGCACAGCACAGCCTCCACAAGGATATCCTTGGGCTGAGCAGGATGATAACAGCAGCAGAGCAGAATAGACCAATTCAGCCACAATTACGATGCAAGCTCTGCAGCCCATCTCTGAGTTCCCGGGGCTTATTTGCAAATCAGGCAATATTTCTTTTAGAAAACATCGTGCTGGCGTGTGGCACCTGTGCTTGATTTCTGCTGCTTTTTAATCACAGCAGCTAACTGTTGCTCCTTTATTTTCCTGAAGGAGTGATAAGAAGAAGAAACAAGTCTGATCTTATACTGGTTGACAGACGGTATCAAATGTAGAAGAGATGTGAGTTTTCCTAGTACTGAATCTCACCCTGGTAATGAAGCAAGGGTGCATTAGAGATACAACCATAGGGCTGCACTGAACCTTCTGCAGCTTGATGCACTGAAAGATGCAGGAAAACTAACATTGTCTGGAGCATGGACATTTGTGGTGTACAGGAGGCTGCTGGGAAATCATCAGGATGTTTCTTTCGCTCTTCTGGATTCTAAGGCTGTCACTCAAAAGAGAAATGCAGAATGTATGAGAAGGTGAAGGAGCTACAGGTGGAGGCAATAAGGGTAAAGCAGTTGAGTGGGTAGCTCTGAGAGCCCACAGCAACAGAGAGAGTGATGGAGGAATCTGGAGTTCTGTTAACAGGTGAGGAAGAACTTGAAATTGTCCTGAAGTGCTCTCAGTTTCTAAACTAAATTTCAGAACTATTCTTTTAATAATTTTGCTCTTGTTTCACTATCCGTTCTATTCTCTTGCTTGGAATGAGCAGGCTCTGGTTAAACAAGGTTTCTCTTCTGGTATTTGATGTAATTATCAGAGGAATGGAGTTCTGGCTCTCTGGGTTGGCTTGCTTTTATGATTTATGTCTCATGTATTCATTGCACTCTCTCCAACGAGTTCTTGGAAAGTATGAGAAACAATTGTTTTCTTGTGGGAAGGAGTTTTATCACTCTTTAAAAAAAAACAGCTTCAAAGAGGTGGTCAAAACACCAGCTCCCTGTCCCTGATGATTTGTCTTTTAATACATAATGCTGTGCCAACAGTACAAAGAATGAATTCTTACTGATGCATAGAGGAATCAGAAATGTGCTTTCTCACTGTCTTTTCTCCCCTGAAAATTCATCAGGCCTTGAAGTGTCTTTCTATAGAAAGCCCAGAGAATCAGCCAATTTACTGTCAAAACCATAATGCCATAGTTGCTAAGTATTGTACCTGATGGAAGAGAAAGACATAGTTAATTCCAATAATGCCAGATTACATTTTTAACAAAATTTCTCCCCTTGCTTGTGTTAGAGATCACCGTGCTTATGCTTGGTGAGGTCTCACAGCAACACGAGTTTTTGTTAGATTTAATTATTAAATATACAGCAAAGCTGGCAGAAACGTTGAAGAGTGAACTGAGCTGGATTTTTTTGTCTTGTTATGTTTTGCTTTTATTCCAGTGTTCTTCTGGTCCTTGCTGCACCTGTAGCTGTCGAGCACAGCAGCAGAGGTTTATCACACCCGAGCGTGGGCTCCTCATGCCTGCTGTTAATGAGCAAACAAGATGCAGGATGAACCTTGTGGGGAAATGCCCCAGGGAAAACAGACATGTCTGAAGACAGAAAAAAAGATGAATTTGAAAAATGAAACTGAAACAAAAAATGCCCTCCCAACAAGATGTTTCTGCAGTTATAGGGAGATACATTAGCTAGCTTCATTCACACAGAGAACTGAATGCATTTGCATTTTACTTTTTTCCCACTCTCTCTCTTAGTGGGATATTTACAATCAACGCAATTTATGTTTGGAGTTAAGGATTTTTGTGAGACACATCAAGTTCATTTTCATTTCACTGTTTAGAGAGAGCTGCATCAGGGAGTGATTATTATAGGAAAAAATATTGGAAAGAAGTTAAAGAAATATGATTATAGGAAAGCTTAAAAGTCAGTTTATATATATTAAAGATCTTAACAGGTATAATGAGATAATGGGTTTAATTAAGGTCAGTCACCATTTTGTCTAGCATTCTTCAATACAGGGAAAACTGCCTTTTCTGCAGCTATTAGAAACTCAAGCTGGACACACAGAGAGGAAACTTTTGTGTTATTCTGAAACCTCTCAGAAGGGTGTTCTGCAGGAGCAGCAGTGCCATGGAGCTGTGTCACCATTCTCGCTGCACGCTGCAGAAAGGCTCCCTGGATGCTGCTGCTGGGGGATCCTGTGAGATAAAGTCTCAGTAGTCTCACATGTGCCTTCAGTTAACACTTATCAGCCTGGGTTGTTTTTCATCACATAAAGCATGATGTGCATAGTAAGATTCCATTTGTGAAGAATAAACATAGCAATTTATGACTGAAATGTAAATTTTATTTACAGTCACGTATATGCCTCCATAGGTGCTAAAAAGAAATGTTCCAAATTGCTGAGTGCTAAATGTTTATTTCCATATTTTCAATAACTATGGTTGAGTTAATTCAGATGTGTGATTTGTATTTATTAGAAAAACAGGATTCTTCCTTAAGTGTTAAGGGATGCTGGGATCAGAGATGAGCAAAATAATCAGCTTTAGACAGCAGTAAGAAACAAAATCAGGATAGAAAGACTAAACAGTACAGATCCAGCAAAGAGTAATTTCAGATTCAATGTCAGAACTACAAAATTGATATGAAAAAACTTTTAAGTTTTATGACTAAAGGTAGTTATTTTTTGACAGTGGAAACCTGACAGTGCATGACAGAAGGCAGATTTCTTAGAAATATCCTTGGCTGGAATATTTCATTTTATTCGTTAAGCACCTGTTGTTATTTCTCTAAGCAGCTGAAAAATAATTACCAGTTTCTCTCAATCTCACAAAAGTTACCATGACACCTGTAATGATAACACCATAAAATAAATTTTAATAGCTATCACAGATGGTTGTCTTTTAAAAGGTCTGATTGTGCCTGTTTTGCAATGTCATTGTGTGTGTGTGTGTATTCTCTATGTCTCTGTGTATTCTCTACATATGTGACCTCTAAGTGAGGCTTCAGTATTACCTTGCTAAGCACTGTTCAAAGGCCACAAGTTTGTGCTGCTGCTTTTGCTTTAGAAGTAAGAAGCCAGCTGGGTTAGCTGGAACTAGCACTGGGCTTCTTGGTAGCATCATGGTTTAAGTCTTCAGAAGCAATTCATTATTGCATTGCTCTTTGTTTGCCAGCAGCTCAGAGAATGCACATTGGTATTGCTGGTGCAGTTATTTACTAACACTCAATCCTGTGTTTGAGCCCTTAGAATAAAATGAATTGAATGTAGAGTAAATTCAAGGTAAAAAAACCCCATGTTTTTACCTTGAAGATAATAAGCATATTAAGGAAATAAGAGTTTTCAGGGTTCATTATACAGTACAATAAATCAGAGATGTTTTAAAGTTGAGGTTTGAGCTATTTAGGAAAACAAGGCTGTAATCCCCAACAGATTTTGTCATCCATTGTCTCAGGCATCTTCCAGAAAACGTTAAATCCAGGAAGAGAAAATTCCATCTATGACTCCTCCCTTGCTACTGCTAACATACTTTAGAATCCTTATTAAACTGAGAAGACATTTTTTAAGTACAATTAGTTAAGAGGAAGCATTGAGGGCTTTGAGATGTTGCAATCAAGAAAAAAATAATTTCAGTCCTGTTAAGGAATTTTTTTTGTTGCTGCACGGCACTCAAATATGGCAGTTTGAGTTTGGCAACTTCTCAACAAAGGAAAACAGTCTGTGTCAAGAAAAACAAGAAATAAGAGATGCCTGATATTTCCACGCATCCGAAGTGTTTATTATATAAACCTAAACTTTCAGAGACTGGTGCTGGTAAAGAAGCTTGGCTTTTGACCTAGGCCAAATCATTATTATCCCTCAAGACCTTAGCAGAATCTTTTCTGTTGATTACATTGAAAAACAGCTTTGAAAATAAGTGATGCAGACTTCCTTTCAGCACTAGGCTTGATTTTTACGTTGATGATAGATAAACAATGATGGAGTGGGATTATTACACGTAAACCCTCTTTTCTGTGTCTGAATTTTGAGATGTCTGAAGGTCTCACCTTATCTCTTTGTTACCTCATACAGGAACTCCCAGAACACACAAATTACCCGTAGCACCCCGTGTTCTAAGATACGGCTCTGGTAATGATTAGAGATATTCTGGTCAAGACCAGAGTTCAGAGCTTTCCTTTTTCCCTGTTGAGTGCTGGGTAGTTTGCACTCCCCTTGTCTGCTCCCTTGGTTGCCTGAAGCTTTAAAAGTTGCCCACAGGCCCTTCTTCCTAAAAGTAGCTCTCAGCTCCTTCATTCCTGTTTAGATAGTAAACTCCTAGGACATGGGCTTTCTCTTTCCTTGTGTATGTATAGACAGAGATAATTTTGTGGAACAGCAATCAGGAGCAAGGCCAGAGCCCTCAAGCCAAGGGGCAGAGACCTGCTGGACCATTAGGCAGTGAGTGCATAACTCAGGCTGTGTTTGGGAGAAAGGATCAGCAGCCCAGGTTCTCCCAGCAACCCTCTGTAGCTGAACTGGTTTTGTGTATTGCCAAAATAAAAACTAAAGTAAACCAAACTCGGCTTGTGCTGACTTGCTTTACATGATGCTGCAATGGTTAATGAAGGTGCAAATGGAATGGCTGCATCAACTGCAAATATTGGACCTGACAGAACAGGAGACTCTTAAGCTGCACCTTCTTGACTCCTTGCTGTTGCCTCTGTGTGGGATAACACCTGGGACACCTTGTTTGTGAATGATGGAATTAGTCAAGTGCTCACATAGGTTTTTAAAATAGAAATTTTTATTTTCTTTTGCATTTCATTTCCTGTATACCCTTATCCTTTGCATAAAAACCTGGAGTTTGTGACAGAAAATTAAAGCCCCAGTCTCACAAATACTGACTTTTCTATTCTTCATTGATTGTCCCTGGTGGCACACTGCAGGGATGCCAGGACACTGTCGTTTCTGAATTTGAAGTTCTGCCTGGGGACGGAGGACGGGGCCTCAGCCCCTGTGAATGACAGGCAGCTCTCAGATGAGAAGGGTTCTCTGGCCTGCAGCAAACAGCAAAGGCACTGTCTGTGTTAAGGACAGGCTCCTCTAGCCTGTGCACAAGGTAGATAAAATCAGATAAAGCTGGGAATAGAAGGGAATTATGCATGTAAAAAATGAGAATAAAGAGAATACAGTGGCAGCATTAGGAGTGGTTGGATGTAGCAGTTTCTGACTGAGAAGTGGGGGTGTGGACCCTCTTCTTTTCAGAGGCAGTAATTAAATGTCAGATATCTACATCCCAAGTGAATGCTACCACAAAAAACACAAACTCACAGCATCTATTCTCTTTGGCTGGGTTTGGAAAAGAACCCCAACCACAAGAACTGCTCCCCAGTCCTCTAAAGAAAGTTCTAGGTGCACACTCCCAACTGGATTTTAAGACATGAATTGGGTTGGAACTCTCATTACCCAGTAAAACCTTGTAAAGTGCATAAACACCATTGATTGATATTTTATATACTGTCATTACCATGTTTCCTCTCTCAGGACCATTCCCAGACCTGATTCATGTATTTGTTTTTCTGTTGTTGATGGCTTTGCTTTTTTAAGTGAAAGCACAAGAATGACTGCTGCAGACCAATTAAAGCTCAGGAGAATAACATATATTTTAAAATCACATGTTTCAAGTAACCTTCAATATCTCTATGATATATTTTTAGTAACATAAGCAACTCTAATCACTAAAATAAACTCATCAATGTCCTCACTTCTGTTGGAATCAGGAATTTGGGCCACAATTCTCAGCGTGTAGGTGTAAAAATCTGTCATTCAATCTGGGAGCTGTAGGAATACATTCCTTCTCTCCATATGAACCCCATTCTGGTTTGTGCCTGTCCAAAGTGGGGACAATTTCCTTTAACAAGGACAGAGGAACAGTCGGTCTCATTCACAGTCTCAAAAAGTCACAGGGTTTACAACACTGCTTGATGTGGCATACTTGGCACTCTAAAGGATATTGCTATCTAGGTGGTACTTCAATCCTCAGATCCTTTTGCTAGGCTTTTCATTAAGAAATCCTCCAGAAGATTTATATCTATGACTTTAAATTTCCTTGATGCCTAAAGCAGAAATGTTAAAATCCTATCAAAGCTTTTATGAGGAACATAGAATAGACAGCCACACAGTAAACATGAAACTTCGTTAGTGATTGAAAGGGTTCAGAAATTGCCTAGCTGACAATACCCAGGTGGGGGTAAATAAATTGTCTAGACCTTGTGAACTTGTTCTCCATGGGTGTTCTGAGAGGTGTATTCTGTAGAGAAAGGGAGGCTGAACTGGCAAAGTTGTAACTGTCAATTTGTTAAAAGGCAAAGTAAATGGTCAGCTTGAGAAAACCATTCTGGAATATTTCATATGCAATGTCCAGCACCAAGGAGAAAACTCTGGGTTTTTTCTTATTTATAATAGTATAGAAGTGATGAGGAAAGATTCTTAAGTAGAAAGAGAGGGACTAAAATGAAGGTCCTGAAACAAAGTTTTAATTGATTATAAAATATCTGAGACTTAAATGAGCATTTTTCATTTCCTCTGCAAGTTCTGTTCTAACCCTGAATCATTCACAGAAAATGCAGCGAAATAAAAAGGACTTTCTTGTAAATGTCGATGCCAAGAAATGGCAAGATGAAAGCAGATATTTCCCATTATTTGCAAAAATGTTTCTGCATAATTACTTCTGCCACCATTTCATTGCTTTAGTGTCCCCTTGAAAGATTGCCTTTCAAAGTGTGTTTTATTGCAGTCCTTAAATATAATGCAAGGTTGTATCTCTGCTGCTTTAAGTGAAAAGGAATTTTAAATAAAAACTCCCATTTCTCTTTCCACCTGTCCAGAGTGTGCATTCAGTGCCTTGAGAGTGTTTCAATGTTTGTGTAATATATTCTGTAATGGTTTTAATTTCAGCAGGATGCATGTTCCAGAAGGTCACCAAAAGGTTGGGATGTACCAGTTGGCAAATATTCTAATGATCTTCACGACTTCAATCTGCAACTCTACTTGAAACTTCGTGCGGATTTTTGAATACAAGCTGTGCTTCTAAAATTGCCTTTAGGAGGTCACTTTTTAGTTTCTGCCTTCTCACAGTATCCCCAGCAGTAATGGATCTTGGTTTTCCAGGATCCAATTACATTGCATGGGGCTGTCTAGAGGACATGGATAGAGGCTAGTAAACTGCATATTTGAATTAACTTTCCATGTAGAGTTGTTTGACCTCTGAGTCTCCTTCCACTTGCATGAAACACTCAATTCTGTATCACGGTGCCTGTGTGTTGCTGGAAGCCAGAGCTGGCTCAGTCCTCACTGAGCAGTTACATGAGACTGCACAGGCCCTACGAGGGGCAACAAAAGCAGGTTTCCTGCCAACTCTGTTCCTTGAAGACTCCAGTCTCTCAGACAGTGTAGGAGGAGCCTTTGTAGGGTTCGTCATCTTGCAGAGGATACCACTTTCTTCCAAGACTGGCTGGCAGAAGAGCCAAGAGTTGTTGCTTCCCTACAGTCTGGTGATCAGAGCACTCTCTGACATGTAGAACAGCCATCTGTGTCTTGTACAGCAACCGAACTACTCAAGTTGCCTTTTGGGCAACATCCCTGCTGTTTAGAAAGTGCTTGGGAATTCATTCTGAACTCTAGAACTTCAGTGGAGCACAAGAAAGTTTCTGGTTTCTGGTCCTTAATAGCTAGATTGATTTTTTTGTCCCATACTGTGCTATTAAGGAGCTGTTAAATAGAAACATTAATAAATATTAAATTAATAAGTTCCAAACTCAACAACTCCCTCACCTGTCCTGGTAAAGAGAAAAAGACAAACCTTGAAACAGCTTCCCATGACCTTATCCTATGGATTCTCCTTCTTCCTTCTTAACCCCATGGAAATCCTCAGTTCAGATACAGTTTGAGCTCTACTTTTCATTCACTTGAATGACTACAGGAATGCAATAAGGATGCATTGTGATATGGTAAATAATTGCCTGTTGGTTTCAAGGAAGAGCCAATATTAGAATTACAGTTTCAGTGAGGGTGTTGACAGAAGATTACCTTTCCACTTGGGTGTCATCTTTTTGTGGAAATTAATTCAAATCTCAATCTATGTCCTTCAGTTTATGTAATGTTTCATAGGAAAAGGTGGTTTCTGAGCTGCAAAATTTTGATTCATATTTTCCTATCCACATCTGATTGGATATGAGATCTGGACCATGGGATCAAATTTTTTCAGTTTTTACACAAAATATACTCTGAGGAAAAGGAAGGGGAGGAAGGAAGGAAGGAAGGAAGGAAGGAAGGAAGGAAGGAAGGAAGGAAGGAAGGAAATTCCTCTGTTATCAGTGTAGAGCTGAGGAACTGCATAGTTCTGTTTCGTCCTATCAGTTTCTCTCAAAGGTATGCATAGCTGGAGATCTTTTTTGATCTCTACATGATTTTGATTTCTTGAACATATTCTTTCTTTACAGAGCACTGCTCACTGTGCAGGAAAGTTTAAGGTGTAATTTGTTTTCAAGCTACCACCAATTTTTCTTAGTAGAAAAGAACATTCGGTATCAATTTTAACTGAATGGAGGGACATTTTTTCTACCTGCAGCAAAGAGGCCATGGTAACTGTCAGAGCTCCTGTCTGTGTACATTTTCTGTGAACTAACCAAAAATAAAATAAATAAAGTACAGTAAATTCTGAAAATTGATGCCTGTCTTTTTTCATTACCTGTTGAAAATTAATTGAAAAGGCAAAAAAGATAGAGTTTATTGCACTCCCAATTTTTAGCTTAACTCTGCAGTGATTGGAGACTAAGAACTTTCTATGTGCTCTTGGGGAAATGTCAATGTCTTCTATTTTGTTATGACATTTGAAAGCTGTGACAAATGAATAAGAATGTGTAACCCACTCAGTAGTAGTCATTATGCCTGTCCTTCCCATTTTCCCCATTCTGTTGTACATCGGAAATCAGTTTGGTTCTCAGTTATAGATACTGTCTGTTCAGTTCAAACCATAATGGTTTTTGCAGTAATTTTGATCACTGTCAGCAAGGATCAGTAGTGACAGTATCTGAAGCTACTTTCAATTACAGCACTGAGAATTTGGAGTCAGCGTAGAGGAAGTTCAGGGCTGCCGGAGTGTGGTGAGCAGGAGCTCCCACGCAGGGCTCTTTGATGCCAAGTTTTGCCACTTGTTTGTTTTATTTCTTGCCTGCAGAAGCACTGTGGCAGTGGCTAATGCAGCTATCACCTGTGACCGAAGTCAGGCGCTCCTCACAGTGGCACTCACCTGCCAGGTGAATGCCAGGCCCTTGATGTGTTGTGCTGTCTGGAATATTCCTCTATGCTTTTGGGCAACGTCATGCTCCTGTGATTACCCTGGACTTTGGGTTTTTGTTGTGATGTGAACAGGCACTTTTTAATAGTCTTTGCAGAAGGAAGTTCTTCACATGCGCCCAGTGCCCATAGCAGACAGTCATTACTTTTAACTAATAGCAGGATTGATTAGGAGAGGTGTGCTTTTACATAGGGGAGAAAGGCTGGTCACTTTCTAGTCTGTCCTTCCTCTGCTTCTTTCAAAAATTCCACTCCTTCATCCTTGGGTTATTTGTGGCATTAGATGTGGACGGGATGTAAGACACTCCATGCCTCTCGTGTTTTGTGCAGGGGGTTGAGCATGCACTAGGACAGCTCCAGGCTGGGATGCAGCTGGAGCACAGGACTGCAGGATCTGTTAGCAATGAGCTGGTTTAGCCGGGTGTGCAGCCCTTGTCAGACGCATCTGGCCGCCATACTCTGCCTGTGTTAGCAACTGAAGGCCTATACCCTTAAAGACAGTAGGAACGGGAATGTGTAGGGCTTAGTTCCAGACTTAACCAAGTCCATGTCATACAGTCACCAGAGACTGAAGTAGCTCCATCTTGTGCCACAGGTAATTACTTCATTACTGAGCAGGAAACACTTCAGTTAGTGGAAGGCTCAGACTAAAGACCTAGCCATGGTACCGTGGTCTTGAAGAAACCTGAGTGTGCTAGAGGAGCATTTAGTCTGCAGGGGATAGAGGGTGGAACATCAGCACACCTAAGTGGGTCTTTATGTTTACTGACCTACTGAAAATCCAGAATCCAGTTCTCGTGTAGAATGGAAATGAGGCTGAGACCTTAGCAGGAACTGTGTTTGTTGTTCCTCCTGATATCTGTCTTAGTATAGGCAATGTAATTTAATGAAGTTATTGGTGCTTGGCTAAAAGGTTCTGTCCAAGTTTTAATTTCCTCTATGACACATTGCTATTTGCAAAGAGGTTATGCAGAAGTTAAACCAGAGTAAGATTGAAATCAGAGTAATGAGAGTTGTGTGCTGCCATCTGAGAGCAAAATTTAACCTTCTGGATTTTGAAGAAGCTGCAAAGAGCCTGAATGTGCAGTACACATGTCAGAGAGGTAGAGTAAAGAAAAGCCTGTCAGATTTTGGCTTGGAGCCATCAGACATGATTTGCAGCATCCTTGCAAAGAGGAAGGTGAGGTAGCTGTGTGATGAGCATGGAATAGACAGAGATTTCAGATATCCACATAGAAATTTGTTCTTTCTCTTCAGTTCAGGAACTACCAACGTATCACATCCACAATGCCCCAAAGCATCCTCCCAGCCAGTTGGCTCCTAGCAAGAATAGAACCAATTTCTTAATCCTTACTACCACCTCCTGCCAACACACTATGGAAATAGAAGATGATTTGCCTCAAAAAGCATTTGTCTGCTTTTCTGGCCAGGCATATGCTTCAGAGGTGACAGCTGGTGCAGGAAAGAAGCATTTATTTATGTATATGTATATATATATATAGAAATGTATCTATTTATATAAATATATACACACAATGATACATATATATATATAGATATGCCTACAGAAAAAGCTTTATGTTCTCATGTGTATATATGAAAAGGAAGAAACCAAGGAAACTGATGAGCTGCCAGTTTTCCAGTTCAGTTTTATAACTTAGTACTTTAGAAGAGTAGGGACAATGTCTGTATCCTTAATGAGCAGTAGACAGAGTAGGCCTTATCTTGGGATGATTTCTAGGCCTGGCAAAGTACATTTTTTGCAAATTCTTAATTTGACATCAAATAAATTCTTAAATATGCAGAAGATCAACTGTCTCGCTTCTCCTCTTCATAAAAAAATAATCCTGCACTCACCATTTACTGAGAGTGACTCAGTAAATTCTCAGCAATGACATCTCTAGTGAAGTATCAAGAGAAAGCTAAGGAAGGCAGTTGAATTTAAAGTTTTTAAAGGCCTCAAAGAAAAAAGTAGCTCGTAATCTTCCTGAAAGAAATGAAAAGTCACCATGTTGCCATGCTAGTAGCAGAGTTAACAGACACTACATGCCATAGCCTGGGTTCTATGCAAATGAAAACTGCAATAAAAAGCATTTTAAGAATATGGATTTCTTTTTTTTTTTCCCCAGAGAAAAAACGCCTTTTCTTGCTGTATTTTCTCAAATTCATATTAAACAACATGCTTGCCTTGGCACTGAATAGATGCAAAATTTGTCAATCTAAAAATTTGGTTCATCCGTAAGAGAGTAAGCATACATTGGATGCCAAGTGCGGGTTTGAAATGCATTTATTCATTCCCAATTTAGCACCTACTCATAGCATAAAACCAGCGAGATATAAAGGATACAGATAAACACTGCCTCCCCTCCCCAATTTTAATAGCACATACTTATCACCATTCTTATGTTAATGAGGTGTTTGTACAGCTGCTACTGTGGGCACAGGAAGACTAAAATCTGCCTTCACTCTGTTTAAAGAACCTAAGGGAGATCAACACATCTGGTCTGGGGGTAAGATACGTCTGTCAAAACCATTATTTCACATCATTTGCAGGAGCTTAGAACAAGGGTGGGAAGGAGAGAAGGAAATATATTAACTTTAATGTAGTCATGTGTCTGTAGTTTTATCCTACCTGACAATTCATCACTTTGTTTAATAATCAGTAGCCTTGGCACCCACATGTCATCTTTAGTATCCTGATCATTTTCATTCTTAATTGCTCTCTTTTGCTGGGTTGGTTATAGCTCAGGTACTAGAAACCAAACTGGGTTCACATCAGAGCCAGCAGGTTCTGGGGAGCATTTCCCAGGCCAGACTCCAGTGGTGATGCTGCAGAAAATGTGGCTGTTTATATGGATTGGTTGTTGTTTCCTAGATAAAATCTTAGCTATCCAAGGGACATCTTTTAGAGCAAACGTGCATGGATGTGATGGAGAAAGAGACAGATTTTAATGGTGATCCTGAGGAACTGTAGTTTAAATCCCACTGTCATTTGTGAAGCCAGTGTTCTTGTTTTAGCCCACAGCTCCTCCACAGAGCGGTGACATTTCTCTTAGAGTTTTAGTCTCAATTAATGCAAGAAATATTATGAAAGGCAGAAAAGTTTTGTCTGTTCTTGTTACTTGCTGAGAATAATGATATATGCATGAGAGATGGTGGTTGGTTGGGTATGAGCTGATAGGGCAGATGGAGAAGGAAAGGTGTTTTTCAAAGCAGTTAGAACTATTTTAATCTACTTTGTTGCAGTGACATTGCCTCTAATCCTTTCCTGATATATTATTGATAAACTTTTCACAATGTACATCATAGTAGGATTCATCAGACTTGACATTTTATCCTCACAGTGCATTTGGGAAGCTCAGAAGTCTTCTATTTCCCATTTTACATTTACATTTATTT
Source organism: Eulacestoma nigropectus (assembly GCA_013397775.1). Classification (NCBI taxonomy): domain Eukaryota; kingdom Metazoa; phylum Chordata; class Aves; order Passeriformes; genus Eulacestoma; species Eulacestoma nigropectus. The sequence continues at coordinate 374,275 of VZTE01000369.1, read as the reverse complement.
CTCATTTTCATGACATTGAGAGAGAAGAGAGTGTAAGGCAAATTGTTTGAACTTCAGTTTCTGCAGTTAGGCAAGAAATGCTCATCTTGTTAAAAATCAGGCCAAAGATTTTGGTCTCTAAATATAGATTTAAAGATCTAATATTAGATACTGCATATGGGAGAGATTGACCTCTGTGATTGACCAGTACTGTGCAAAGGCCCTACAGTAAATCTCAGAGAGAGATTTTTGATCTCCTAAAGCTTCCTTGCTAAAAAGTTGCTTTTCCAAGAATTTTTATGCAAATAAATCTTTAGACACATCTTAAAAATGAGATATAAGTTGGCTAAAGGTGTTGGAAAAACTGAATTTCTTTTCAGAAACTGAACCAAGAATAAAGACAGAGTAAGTTTTGGTCAGCTGGAATAAAAAATATTAACTGCTTGTTTGGGACTTTTCTTCTGAAACAACAAACTAAGAAAAAATAAAAAAAGGTCTGGCTAGACACAAAATGTTTTAATTGAGTAGAAAAACAATTTATTTCTTTTTTATGCTTGCATCTTTTTTATATCTTTAAAAAAAAAAAAAACCAAAAAAACCCAAAAAAATTCTTGCTTTTCCAGATGAACTGATTTAAGGTTTTAAAAAAGTTACGAAATTTTAAATTTAAAAATTTTGGCTCATGCCTTATTGTAAAGTAAGCACTGCTTCTGCTTTGGTCTCAGAATTTTTGTATAATGCCATGTTCCTAGTTTAGGAATAAATAAATTGGTTAGTATTTCATCATCTGTTCATCCTAAAACTGTTCTTGAGTAAGGCCCTTCATGACTTCTCTGGGGTTATGTGAAAGGTCTGTGGGATCCCATCATAAACGCTGCCCATAACCTCGCTGTTGATTCTTGTGCCTTTGAGACGAAAGAGTTTGTCAGGCTTGATCAGGCACCCTGTTAGCAGCATCACTTTATATTTACTCTGGAGTCCTCTTCAAAATACACCATGTGCATCCAAGTCTGCCTTGATTTATGTTCAGTGATTTCCTTGGATCTTAACTGTAGATCTGTTTCAAAACACAGTCGGAAACATCCATCTTTGCCAGCACAACTGTTTTGAAGGAAAAGGCTACATTGCTTTAAAAATTTCATCTCAAGGCCAGGAAACTATTAAAAATTATATGATTTTCTGTATTTAACCATTGATTTGGTCATTCAAACAAAGAAAAAACCCTAAGCCCCACAGCTGCCTTCAAATGCCAAATGTAAATTTTCTACTGTTCTGCATAGACCAGATAGTAATTCCTAGAAAAAGTGAAATTTTTACTTGCTTTTGAAAATCACTTGCTCCAGTTACTGAGAAATTGGTGATGTGTTGAGGATTTAGGAATGCAGGGTAGAAAGGAGCATCTTTTGTGGTTGGTGCAACTTGCAGTTTGAGACAACCCAGTCTCTTTTCCCTTTCAGTGGGGTTCAGCCCTTCCACCCCAAACTGCTCTGAGCAGGACTGGTCCTGGGGCTGTTGTATGAGACAAGAGGGGATGCATCACAAGTGGGGCAAAAATCAGAAAAATCCTACACCTAGGAAACCCAAAAGAGAGAAACCACCACATTCTACTGGCAGAATGTCAGATACAGTGTCACCGTTAACACCATGTATTCCTACCTTTATGGACCTTTTTTATCAATATAGATGGATTAGTTGGGAAAAACCTGAACAGAGATGCATATTAAAAAAAAAAAATACATATTTGAAAGTCAGATTCTGGCTGCTTCAGTTCTTGATGAATGTTGTCAGTTTGTTCTGCAAAGACTGATCCCAGATGTTCCCTAACAGGCTGTATATAAAGAGGTATTTATTTAATTTTAATATGGAAGACATGTTGAATTTTTTTTTTTTTTTAATCTGTCTTTTCTATTCCCTAGATTTAATTGTGAATGATGTGATGAACTGATCCTCAATTTTTTTCCCCAAAAAACCACATGGAAACATGCAGTGTTTAGTCAGGCATCTGCCTATCTCCAGATAATATGTAGTTCATGGCTTACTTTAACACAACACATTGTGCATCTTAAATATCTGTGTTTGGCTCTGTTATAAACTTAGGCCAGTATAGACACTATAATCTAGCTTATTAAATAAGCTGATTAATGTTTATTTAATTGGCTAGCTGAGAAGGTAATAGCACACAAAGGTGAAGAGCCTTAGTAGTGGAGTCTGACAGGAAAAACAGATACGAAAACCACTAGTATGGGGAATCAGGGCTCATTTAAAAATTAAATTATATGAATTCATTCCATTACCTTGAATTAATTCCTAAGTGTACACATGCACACATTGTGAAACATCATTAAGATCCATCACAGTCATATTGATTTGAATTAATTCTCTGCAATAGCAGAATTACACTGTTTTGTAAACTAAATCAGCTTTTCAAGAGCCCTGAACTCCAATAATTCAACATAGAAAAGCAGGGAAGACCAGGAAACAGTACCCAAAATCACACCTGTGACTATTGTGTGATACAACCAGCTCAGGCATTCTGAATCTTACCCCAGCAGCACCAAGTTTACCACAGACTGCATAAACCTGACCAAAAGCAGGTTAAATTTTACTCTTTTTTCCCTTTTTTTTTTCTTTTTTGTTCTAGTGTATTTGAGAGCTCTTAGTATCTGCACTAGTTAGATTTCAAGAAACTTTAATTTCTGTACAAAGCCGTCAGTGATTTGTTTTGACTGCACAGCAGCCTCAGAATGACTTCACACATCTCTCTTATCAAATCTTCTAATACTACAGGAATACGATGTGCTTTGTGACTTGAAAAGAGTGTTGTGTGTTTAAGGGCAATTTTTCCTTTTGAAAAATGCTAGCACAAAGCACCACTTCCAATCCTAAGAGTGACCTGATGCTACTTGTTGTCAAACTCTGATGCCTTAGAGGTATATGTCATAATCATTTTTCCTTGAAAGGGCAGAAGACAGCGAATTTTTGGCTGTTTTTGTTCAAGGCCATTATTCCTTTTGTTCAGGACAGCACTTTGTCATTGCAGGCTCTGCTTAACAAACCCATAGCCCGCTCTTGCTGCAATTGGAAAAGTCCATATAACATATTTTTCCTACAAAATTACAAAGGCATCTTTCAGATAAATTTCATTACTAGTAAGTTTAGTGAAACAAAATTGTACACACCCACAGTGTCATGGCTCTGTGTGACTAAATACCCCCACTGCTGCTTTCTGATCTGGTGGGGTTATGGAGAACACCGTGAGAGTAGCTTGGAATGATCCATCTGTATCAGCTACAGCAGTGCTGCACCTCACTGTCGTGGTTATCTCTGATAGTGCCATGGAGCTGGTACCACTGAGTTTTAGAGACCTTTTAAGATTAATTCAGTGTGTTGGTATAATACCATGGGCTGGCCAGTTTGAAACTGCTCTGTTCTTTTCAAAGGAGGGCACTGCAGTAAGTTTTATTGTTTCGAGGTGAATATGTTCATACTTAGAATATATTCAGTGCTTACAAAATCAGGGGGAAATCTGGTAGACTGAGTGGATTTTTTTTCCATAAAGGAAGTCCCAAAGGCATATGTCCTGACTGCATAATATTGGAAATTCAGCCTTGTCACTATAAAACACAGATCTTTAAATGTTTCTATTCTTAAATTTTTTTCCAAATTGCAATAACGATCCAAACTTAAAAGGGTGAATGCTTATCTATCAGAAATTGAAGGGGAGAGAAGCTCCTAAGATATATTTAAGCAGAGAAAACTCACTACTCTAGTCTGTACAAAAAGAATTTATTGAAATCTTTCAGAATGTATTGAAAAGGATAATGTCATACTATTAGGAAAACTTGCAATTAGATTCAGGAAAGCTGTTAAATTGGCTTATTAAATTCAATCTGCAATCTGAATAGCACTGAAGGTTTGGAGGAAAAAATTGTGTCAGCTTATTATGTCCACTGTTGCTGTGACAACAGGATTGGAGAACAGTCTGATTAAAACAAAACAACCTCTCCCAAAAATAACCACCAAACCCAACAGAAGAACATTCTGCTGGCCCCACTAAACCCAAATAACCAGACAATAACAACATGATGCCATTCCAACTTGATGAAAATGAATCATGTAAGTATTGAAATTGTGCCTGCTGCTGTTTAGAATAATATTGAACTCAGAAATGGATAAGTCAAATTAAAGTCAGTGTTGTTGAGGATTTGCTAATTTAGATAAACTTTTATGTGTAACCCTCAGTGTGTATTTTTACTGAATTTTTTGGAGGAGTGTGTTTGACCTCCTGTTCCATGATGCATGGGTGTCTTGCAAAGGGAACATTAGATGCCTGCAGACAAGCCTTGTGTTTTTCAGCCATGGCTTGTGCTGAGCTCTGTTACAGGCTGAAAAATCTGTTCTGTTTGGGAGTCTAAATGGGAATGGACGCCCCTGTCTCACCCATAGCTGCTACATGAGTTACTGTTATTGTGCTTTTCATATAAGATTTTGTCTCTGGTTTGTGGACCATACTAGATAATCTACCCGTTGTTCTGGTGCAGTCACCTCCCTGCTTTCATCATTTACATGTAGCTGGATACTTCCAGTGCACAGTAAGTGTTGTTTCCAACTGCAGGGTCACAGGCCACAGCATGGTAACAGTGGCAGGCAAGGGTCATTGTTCTCTTAAAATTAATTTCATCTCATTAAGCCAAATTATATTAGGTATCCTCAAGTTGTGAAGATAAGGACAGAGATGGACAATTATTCTAATTTGAACTGAATGAGTTTGCTGATTGAGGAAGTTCTCGTTGTTGGAGGCAGAGACAAAAAGGAGAGATAGAAAAAGCTAAATTTTATACCTGCCACCTAAAATATGTCTGCTGAGCTATAATTCAACTAAGTAGCAGCAAGTAACTCTAATTAATCTCTAATTAAGCCCAAGAGTCTTAGCTAAGAGAGGGTTTAGTTTCTTAAAAATAATAATAAAAAAAATCCCTTCACCACCAAAGGCTGTGTTTCCAGACTTTTGTAGCCTTAATTGCAGTCCCAAATACCTCAAGCAATTTTCTGGGCCAATTAAATCAGGGCAGTGGCTAGATTAACATATTGCAGTGCATTTGGTGTGCTTGCTTTCACATTTGGTGTGCTTGCTTGCTGGAGTTAAATGGTTCGAAAAGTGAGGAACATCCTGGCCCCCAGACCTAGATCTTGCAGCTGGCATTGCTCTGCAATTACTATGGCCACTTCAGATCTTTGTGGGTAATGCTTTTTCTACTGATGCCTAAAGAAACTTAAAAGTAGGAGAAACAGCAAAAACAAAAACAAAAACAAAAAAAAAAAAAAAGAGAACAAAAGTGATGTGAAAAAAATTTTCCTTTCTTATTATCAGGCATTTTTTGTGGTAAGAAGAGATTCCACTGAAGAAGAGTCCTTCCTTCTGTGCTCTGCAGTATATTCAACATTGTTTCTGTTGTCTATATAAAGGAATGAAGTTTTGCAGTGACAGTTTTCAATATAAATCTACCCTAATGCTACTTTGGAGGATGATTCACTGTATGGGAGCAGGCATCAATATTTAACACAAAGCGACATTTTCCCTGTGTTTTTAGAAGAATTTATACAGCCTAAAAGACAGTGAAATTTGATAATGCTTTTCCCAGTGCAACCACTGAGGATCTGTAGAGAGTTGTCTTTCTGAGACCTACAGCTGCTAAGTGTGAGATTTGTGTGATGCATTTGTCCATTTTCTAAAGAGTTCATTAAGAAGAGACATCAAAATAAGCTGAATATGCTGTTTATGTGAGCTGCTCCATTTCAGTTGTTTCACACAGTCTTGAAAATATTGTTTCACTACCTGGTTCTCTGTTGACCTGAGATTACTTCTTACTCTCTTGGCCTTAGATTCGTTATTTGCAACTGCATTTATATTTCATGCAACGGAAATTGAACCAAACAAGTTTCAATCTGTAAATATAAAGGAAGAGGACAGTGTAACATCGAACACTTATGACAGATGAGAAACCAATGTTATAAAATCTGGATGAAAATTATATTTTTTAAATTGAGGAGTACCTTTTACAGCAGTAGAGTGAAATGGAGGTCACAGGAATACACAAGTTCACATGGGGAGGGAACTTGCCAACTCTAGAGCACATTTAGGTCACAGACATGATGACGGGCACAAGCCCCTTCCTTTCCATCTAAGTTGTATCTACACACCTGTACAACCTTCTAGGCACCTACATCTGTGCTGAAGGGCAATTGTGGGAATCCTAGACTTTGACAGCTTAGCATCTACCTTATCCACATGGCCTGGTGAGGATTCACAGGCTATATGTTTCCATGCAGCCTTCTTCACTAAATAAATATGGCCTAGCATGTGTGCTCAGACCTTCAGGACTTTTTTTAATGAAAGCTGAACAATTTTAAGTAATTTTTAAGACCGAACACTTGGTGATAATACAAATGATTCTTTAGAATTGCAAAATAATATGGATTTGTTTCCTTGTTTTAAAGCAATGGTACTACTAAAAGAAACTGAGGCAATTTAAAAGTCAGAAGAACCTGACTGATGGCATTTGCCAAGATGTGAAACTGGTACTCCAATGTCAGAATATTTTAAATAAAGCATGTCTGTTGAGGCATGAGCTAGCAGAGGTTTATCTGTCTTTGTAGTATTATTAATGCAAATTCTTTTTGAGCTGCAAGATTATAAAGTTTGTGTCACTAAATCAAACAATTATCTATGAAAGGTGTGAAACACAGACCATGCCAGAGTAGTGTGACCCTTTTGGATAATGGCAGATTTTAAATGTTTGATTTCTTACCTTCATTCTCCGAAATAAATCTGGATTTCCTTGTCGGTTAATAAGCATTTAAGCAAATTGTGTATTCTTATCAAGGTTTGTGGCATTGAACTGTAGCAGCATTAAAATGGCTTAGAGAAAGGGAAGAGTAGCCTTTTATGGCTGTCCTGATGAAAAAGAGTGTCAAATCCATCTGGTATTATCTCTCTTTTTTGCTGCAGTTGTTGCCAATATTGAAAAGCACGACCTGGCTGTAACAGGGTCTGCAGTGGTTCTTGCTGTGACTTCTGCTGGTTGCTTTATTTCTTTGACCAGAAGAGCCTCTGACTTCCTAGAACAGGAGATGCTGTGCAATGATTCATTTGTGACTGAAGCCACAGGACAAACAATACTGCTGAATACGTGTGGGTGGCTTTGTAGTGCTGCCTTACAAAAGGCAAAAGATGTCAGAGTCCACTGGAGGGGTGGGAAGGCTGATTGTAGTTGTAGTCACATGTGAGTACAGTTTTTTCCAGCTTTAAAAGAAATTCATGTTTGTTTGAGATTTTCGTACTTAGAATGTGTGTCTCAGCCTTTTTTACATGAACTGATAACAATAGCAGTGCAGTTGGTGAGCTGTTCAGGTATTGGACTGTGTTAGGATTGCACAATCAATTGATTTGATTGCATTAAGAAATGTTTCCATTGAATTCAAGCTCAGTAAAAACTTTACTGATCTTATAACAGTTTAGCAGAACTGAACTTTCCATTCTGGGGTATCCTGAAATATGCTATCCCTGGCTGTTTTGAATTTTAGGTGAACTTTAAGATGAGCTGACACGAAGTTTTACTTGATTAAAGGGGTCAAAAAAATCAGATCTCTTGTACAGTTCCTATTTCTAATTTTTTCAGATTTGATATAAATAGTGGCATAAATATTCCTAACATCAGACTATTATGTGTGGACGAAAGCCTGAGGCTGGTAGAAATTTCTACGGGCTTGTATTGGAAGCATTTCCAACCCAGAAAAGGCTTAGTGTAGCGAATCTAGAGTCAGACAGTAGTTCAGAGCTGCATACCAGATGAGATATGTAAAGAATAGAAATTATTTTTTCTAAATGGGCATGAAGAAACACAATCTGGAAAGGAAAAAAAAAAAAAATTTTTTTTGCTCAAACATTTGGCACCACCAACACAAACCAAATTAGATTCATGTCCATGCTCTGCTCTGGCCTTGCAACGTCCTTAACAAATTCCATAAAATATCCATCTGTGTGAAAGGCAAAGTGCTGCAATGGAAAATTGAGCATGATGGTAGAGCACAAAAGAACAATGCATATGAGGCACTTGCTCAGAATCCGCTCTGCTCCACGACTCTGCAAAAGGAGTTTGCCTTTTATGTTTTTTCATCCTTTGCTGAAAGCTAGGTGCTTGGACAATGCATCGCTGTGAGCCAATGCAATCAGCCTACAGAAACATGTAGCCGTAATCCCTCAGTTCAGCACAGCCTTGTGTTTTTTCCCAATTAATAGGATACCTCATATTTCCAGTAGAATTAGATGATCACTTGGAAAACTGGTAAGAACAGAAAAATGAGACTGTTTCATATGCCATTTTATTAAAGTCTTGAGTTTTAAATATGGATAATTTGATTTGGGGTGATGCTCTGACTGAACAACCAGGATATTTTTAAGACACTTTTAACTGTTATATTGATGATTAAGTGTTTAACATTTGAATTTTGAGATAAATCACGTTGCTTATGTGTGTGTGAACCTTTAAAACAAAAAAGTACCTTAACATATTGGACATTTACACAGAAATGTCTCTCCTTCACTTAGTTTGATGTTGTTTTCCTGTTCTGACCTCCTGGGAATTTTGGATCATGACTCAAAACTTGTCCGCTGGTATTTCATATCCAGGCTTCTGTATATTGGACATTGTAATGCCTTTTGCCATGTTTCCTTCATCTGCTCTCCCTCCAGTTCCATCATAAATAATTAATCCAGTAATTTTTAGTAGTAAAGCTGAGAAAAGGTTTAGTTCTCTTTCAGTAATCCTAATCCAACTAATTTTCACATCTATTTAATATACTTTTCACTGAAATACTGAAGTTATACTGTTTCCTTCTTAATGCTGTCTTCTCATCCAAAAGGACCCACTAAGAGCCTTGAGTTTTGGTGAGGTGAATGATTCTAATCTCTGGTAATAATATGGAGAGTTCCTGGCACTCAAAAATTAATGTTAAGATCTGAACACTCTATGCAGGTGTACACAAGATGTTATCATGTCCACTTAAATCTGAAAAACAAAAAGGCCAAAGAAGCTTTTATAGAAAGAGCTTGAGTGTTTCCCAGGGCCATTTAGCAGGCCAGATTCAGAACCTGGCTTCTACTTGGCTCCCATGTGGCTCCTGATCTCCTCATTAATCTGTTCTTCTTCTCTAAAATTCATTGCAGAAATGAGAAGTTTTTCAAAATCTGTACTTCAGCTATTTTTGCTATGGTAAGATGAAAAAAACTTTAAATATTACAGTATACTATATTTAAGCTATTAAACTCTACTGTGACATTAGAATGGCAAGAATATGCTTTTTCCCAGGAAAATAAGCAGTAAATCTGTTATGACAAGTGAAAAGTGCATAAAAGTTATAATCTTCACTGACAAAATTATATCTCAGTTTAGACAAGATTAGACTTCAAAGCTCGGTTGTTCTTTGTGCTACGCTAAATTCTGCACCTTTGCTTCTAAGGTGAATGTAATTATGGAACAGAAACTCGTGGAACATCAACATCATGTAGGTCAGCTACAAGGACTGTGTGAAGGTTCATGATTTGCAGAGGAACCTCAAAATCAATAATTCACCTCGGGGAAGAGGGTGGTGGCTGTATCGTGCCCATGCTGTGCTTTTAGCACCTGGTTCAGAGAGTAAAAGAGTTCCAGACACATTGGTGTTTGTGTTCTCAGCTGCAACTAATGCATATTTTGTGAAGAAAGGTCTACTTTAAAGCTTTCTTTTAAATGCAGGTGCCCTGCAGTTTTACACCAACTGGAGCTTTGGCCCAAACTGTTCGATCTGTCTTTGACAAGGTGAGTGCAGGATTTCTGTGCCTGAGCAATGGCAGGAATGCTATGTAGGTTAGAACCCTTGGGCAGAGCTGCACTTGAAAGGTTCTAATGAGTGACAAGGTAAGCCCTTTAAAAATGCAATGACAAGAAAAGAAAACCCAGAAGATCATTTAAACAGTACTTGAGAGGAAAAAGTAGACATAGAATATAAAAAAGTATAAAAGAAGTAGTTTCATCCAAATGAATGTCTATTGTTCTCAGCTGGGTCAATGGCTGTATTGGTGTTATTTAAGAAAAGAAGCATGATATGTTTGGTAAACATCAAGCATTTTGTAGGATGGTTTTAATAAGTGTTAATAAGCTGAGTTCTATCATTTAAAACAAAAAAACAAAAAAAATCAAGTCCCAGAAAATATCTAAGCAATAGTTTAAAAAATTTCTACCTAAAATGGAACCTCATTTGTATCAGTGCTAAATCCTCAGTATCTCCTTTTATGGGAGACTAGAAATGCCTGGTCCCTTCAAATGCTGGAATCATACAATTCTAGATCAGGCTTCCTCTTTGCCTAACCCCCACATTAATTTTCATTGGCTCAAAAAAATGGAGACATTGTAATTAACGATAAATCAGCTCCCTGCCACGGATTCAGTGTCATGAGCAGAACCTGCCCAGTTTGAAAGGGGTGTGAAGACTGTAACTGTGTTGGCTTACAGAGACCGAGAGCACTGCAGAGATGACACATTTGATTTCTGTAGGGAAGGGGAAAACTGACTGCTCTAACTGATGGCATTCCCTGTTGGCCAGGGATAGTGTGGAGAAAGTGGCAAGGCTGGTACTGCAGTAGAACATGTTAAGGCAATGAAGTTGAGGTAAAGGAAATACTGTTGAGAAAAGCACCTGTCTCGTTTAGGTTTTAACTTGTTAAACTTTGGCATGTTCCAAGCAAGCAAGAAAGCTCATCTGTGTGATGGATGCTACAAGAAAGAAGTTAAACAAACAAATTTATGGAGAGAGGCTCCTCACATAAGCTCCTTACAATAGGTTATTTCACTTTCTGCTGCAGCAGGTCTGAGCTTTATAGCTCTAGTTAAGTCAAAAGGGCCTGTTGTGCTCAGCACTTTTGCAAATTGCATCTCTCAGTGATGTGGCTGAGCAAGAGCTAATTTGTTCTTACAGCACCTGTTTCTTTTAGGGTTGTTAACCTGATTTAAAATACTTTTACAGATAGATAGATAGATCTATTAATCAAACCAGTAAGAATCAGGGCTTTTAATTTTAGTGCTATGTTAGCATTTGATCAAACCTTAAAGCTGTGTGGTTTTTGACACAGTGGTGAAAGGGAGATGTCTTCCTGGAGCTCAGCTGGGGTGATCCATCTAATTATTTGAATTCAACAGGTTTGGTAATGAAATGGTGCTCATTTTTCAGAATGGTTCAAATAAAAGAAAGTGTAAAATTTCACATCTCGTGCCACAGAAGATATGTCATAAGAAAACAACAGGAATTGGTGTTTGGAATAATTGTTCTGGCACACGAGTGCTTGTGTAGCCACACAGAACATTTCCTCCACGCTGTGATACAAACAAGAGGGAAGACTGAGCATGGCCAGGTCACAGGAAAAAAAAAAAAAACATAGAATATACTCAAAACCCCTGGGAAAATTGAAACTACTTTGAATTAAACTTTATGGCTGCTATATGTGTTGCTTGCACATCTGCTGCAGAAGGAGAGGCAAGTTAAAGGTGACAGGTCGATCCCTGAAGTAGCATCTGCTTCTGCCTCTGCTATTACTGCTGAGCAGAAAGATGATTCTCTTTCTGTCCTTCCCTTCCATTTTCCTTACTTTCTTTTAAATTGTGAGGGAAGATATTAGTGGACAGTAAATAAAGAAGCAGATGAAGAAATCTTTTATTGTTGCTGCACAACCTGTTGCTGGGTTTTGATTGAATAATTCACTTTATGTGGTTGACTCCATGGATTGGTTCATTGAAGTGGTTTGTTTTTTATAAGTCCTTGAGGATTTTTCTGCCTGGTCTGAGATTCTCTTCTCAACTGTTTCTATTCTTTGTATTTTCCTCTCATTTCTCTATTTTTATTTGTACTGCTGCATATATTAAAAGGCAAAGAGATTTGATTTTACTAATCTCCTTGTGCCTATGTGTGTAGTATACCTAATGTGGAATGAAGAGTGATTAAAGTATCTTTTTAAAGGGTAACAGACTGAAGGACATACAGCTTGACTTTGCTGTTAAACCTCCACAAGTAGATGAGAAAAGAGCTGATTATTAGGGTGTCAAGTAACTGAATTGTTATTTCTTGGAAAATACCTGAAGTATTTTTAGACTGTAGTTTTTTCTGATGGGGCTGAAGCTTTATAGTTTTGTTTCCTTCTTTTTTTTTCCACGTTGTTGGTGTATATCCTTCGTGTTCAGTGGGTCAGCAAGGAATGCCCAAGGTCTCCCCAAGTTGCTGTTGATAGAAGATGAACACAAAAATGCATTTAAATTCAGCAGTGTCTCCTAGTTTGCAGGAAACCTAGAGTTTATTTTTATTTTTTTTTTTGCTGATGGGAGGAAGAGGGACAGACTTCATTTTGGCAATTTCCAAAGTAATTCTGAGCTTAATTGGTATTACTTTTTCGGGTGGAACAAGGCAGCAGTCTGTGTATTGCTCATTCTTCTTGCCTCAGATCATGTGCAGGACTTTAGAGAGGCATTACACAGCTGCTCTGTGTCAGGAGCTCCTCGTACTGCAAATACCAAGAGAGTCCAGAAGGTATTTAGGAGCACATAAGACTTGGTTCTGTTCTGGACTGACTGTGGTGTGTTGGGTGAACTGAGGAAAGTCATTGCCCTAGTTTCCTTTGTTTGATTTATTTAGATTACCAAAAAGCACAAGTGGTGTTGCCTCTGTGGGCCAAGTGGTAACTTACAGCAAGTGTTATAACAACCTGGTATAGACAACACATGTCAAAAGTAGCTGGTGCTGGGCACTTGTCCTCCAGCAGTAAAGAAGGTGTTCATATGGACTCAGAACTACCCTGGAGGTGTTAGAACTGGAAACATGCAGTGCTCATAAATTATTGCATTATAGGCACACAACCAGATCCATAAAAAGAGCTGTTACTTGTTCTATGTTGGCCTCACACCAAATGAAAACCCAGCTCTGACTTGCAAACCTTCAGAAATGTTTCACTCCTGAGAAAGAACCCAACACAATACAGCGAACATCAAAGCAATTAGAATTCAGCAGAAGAGATTTAAAATAGATTTAACTGTCCCATTTTGGATAAATTGGCAGTAAGAAGGACAAAAATTCCTTAGGAGAAAATAGTGAGACCGAGTGCTCTGTGAGGCAAAGTTTTAAGAGGCTGTTGGTCATGGCTTGTGATGCCAGTAGCAGTATTGTCCTTTCTATTGTGTCTTGTCACAGTGCCTGGGAGGAGTATGGGACTAAGGATCAGGAAAAAGTGTGCCATCTAAATATATATGTGGATGCATTCTTCCTATACATCTAGAGTCATCCTACCTCTCATTTTTTCCCCTTTAGAGGGCACTACATAGGCACTATATTAAAAGTCGTGTGAGTTTTTTCCTCTACAGATAAGTAATGAATTTATGTAATGTAATTTTTTGCACCGTTAAAGAGAATAGTTTTTCATTACCATTAAAGCTAATAGGTTTTCATTACCATTTCCACTGATGTCAGCATTTTAGTGTCATATAATTTTATTTACTTTTTCAGCACACAAATACACCCTGGTTTTCTGTGTACCATCTGTTGCAACAGGGTGAGCTGGAGGATTGATGCTGTGATCACACACTTGGAATCTGCTGTTGTTGGAGAAGGGGCAGCAAGATCTGCAGCCACAGGCTCCAATGTAACACAAATATCAGGAGTGGCAAAGAAGAGAAGTCACAGACTCATCGCAGCATGTCCTGTGGGGATTTTTTGATACAAAGGAAAACCTGAGTTTCTCAATTAGGTTTCTGCATGTGCTTTGTGCTCCGTAACTCTTCCTGTTGACTGAGAGCAAGGGACTGTGTGCCCTGACAAGCCTTGTGCAACCTGATATTCTGAAGCTGTGGTGAAATTAAATGAGCAATTTCCACGCTGGGTAGGTGGATATAAATAGAACAGAAATGCTCTTGTTCTATAAGTGGCTCCAATGACTGTTATACAAAGGTCAATTCAAAGAAATCTGGTTAAACTTGTAATAGCAACTGTGGAAATCTAGGTAGATATTTCAAACACCATCCACCTTTTTCTGTCTACAAAATCTGCAAAGTCTAATCCAGTGATTCTGCACACTGCAAAAGAGGAGAAACATTGTGCCTAATGTACCTCATGTGGGGAATAAAAAGGTCATCTTTTTACCTGTATTTATATTTATAGATGGAAAAGGATGCAAAATTTAATTAGGAGAAATTATCTTTTCTTCCATGCTTGAAACACCTGAATTCCTTCTTACAGTTAGGTCTTTGAAAATCTGGTGAATACAGTACAATATATCACTGACAAAAAGAATCTGAGCTTCATATTGCTACAAGAATTTTTGGGTTTTAGCAAAGTATTTAAAGAAACTTCCCTCAAGGCCTGTTAATCACTGAAATAGCTACAAACACAGTTTTAATGAATAAAGAACATATTTAATAGCTTTATTTTTTCTTTAAAAATTTATTGTATGCAAAAGGCTAAAAAGGCAGTTACAAAATCTAAATTAATTGTAACTCTTCAAAGAAACAAAACCAGACAATCAGATATACATTTGCAATTTAAAATCGGGATGGTTGTTGGACAGATCGAGTTTGTTTTCTGCTTTTGAAGGAAGATATGGAGAATTGCATTCCTCTGATTGCATAGCTCTGATTGCAGACAGTGATATGTTAACAATGATTGCTGGAATTTTCAGAAAACTTCATAGTGGTAATTCATTCACACTAGGACATTTGACTGCATGTTCAGTGTCCTCTTAACAATGCCTTTTCAGAGGGTACAAATCCTTAACTTCTGTGTCTTCAACAGAAGAAGCTGAGCTGGGTTCTTAGGAAGACACTGTCCAAAAGTCCCATGTCACAGATAACAGATTTAGGATTTAGATAGCAATTTAGAAACTTGACCTCATAACATCCCTGTACCATTGGACATCTGTTAAGCTGTTGTGATGAAACCACTTTCTTCCATCTTTCATTCTTTATTCTTTGTACAGCCACACCATTTCCTTAGTTTTTTTATTTTCTCTTATTTCTTCAGCAGAAGTTGGTGAATCTGGGCCTTGGTCATTTGCACTGCACGTAGCACAGGCAGGTCCTGGGCTGCGCTTGGTTCTTCCAGGCTACACACAGGCAAATGGAGCAAATGGATCTATGAAACAATATAAAAGCAATAAAAGATGACTTGGCTTCTTTCCAAACTGGGATTGTTCAGCCTGGAAAAGAGAAGGCTTTGGGGTGGCCTAATTGCAGCCTTCCAGCACCTCGATGGGAGCCTACAAGAAAGATGGAGAGAGACCATTTATAAGGACATGTAATAACAGGACAAGGGGAAATGGCTTCAAACTGAAAGAAAGTAGATTTAGGTCAGATATTAGGAAGGAATTCTTCCCTGTGAGGGTGGGAAGGCCCTGGCACAGGTTGCCCAGAGAAGTGTCCAAGGCCAGGTTGGGCAGGGTTTGGAGCAACCTGGGATAGTGGAAGGTGTCCCTGCCCATGGCAGGGGGTTGGAACAAGAAGATTTTTAAGATCCTTTCCAACCCAGACTATTCTATGATTCTATGATCTCCTGAGTGGGACGCTTTGTTAGGTGTTTAACAGGTGGTTGTGTGCATTCCTGCTCTGAAATTTTTTTATTTTTTTATTTTTTTTAAATTATTCGCTGTTTAGATAAGAGGCATGAGACTGTAAGGAATCTGGGACCAAAACTCCCCCATTGTATGTAATTGAAGGGCATTCAGCACCCACTGCCTTGAATAATACTACAATAAATATGGCATAGAAATGCAGCAGCAGTGATGATCCAGCTGAGATTAGGGGTATTTCACACAGACTTCTTTATTTCCTCTTTATTCACATGACAGAAGCTAATTTTCAAGAAAAAAAACTTACAGAGTTCCAAGAGAATAAATAAACTGAAAAATGTTGGTATTGTTTTCTGGTAGTACTAACCAGTATCAAACAGCAAGTATCAGCTGGAATGAATCTCAGTAGAAGTTGTTTTTACAAGTGCAATAAAATTCTAATATCCTCTGAAAGGTTATTATCCAAGTAAAGAAGGCATTTATGTATAAAGCTATGCCAATTTGTCTCGTCAAGATGGGGCTTCTCATGACACCAAATGTGAACTAATTCTTTTTTCACTTACCTTGTAAGTAGCTTTATTCCAGTACTACTGAAGTCAATGACAGAGCTGCCATTAAATTCTTTTCATGCAGTAGCACGGAACTAATGGTAAAAAGGCCATGAGGTGGCAATTCCAGCTGGCAGCATTTACAAAGGAGACTTTATGAGGAAGTTGGATAAATTCAAAGCCAAAGTGCAGTAGAAGGTGACAAATTCTCAATCACCAGACTGGATTTACAGAAAAAATTATTGTAACAAATTAAAGAACTGACAGAACTTTGTATTAGTGCTGTTACATTTAATTGGTGGAATGTAGCAGAATTATGGAGTTATGAGCTGGTAAAGAGGTTTATAGAAACAAATTAAAGTATAAACATTAAGAATGGCTGTATTGAGTGGCTGGAAACAATTGCTAGGCATTTCCTGAGGTTGTGTTCTTCACAAAGATGTTTTAATTGCTCTCAGAAGCAAATAGCTTATTTTATTACTTTCTGTTATTTCAGTAGCTACCCACTTGTCTCTCTACATATGGTTATGTTTCCTTTTCTGAAGTTATTCAGGGTTATTTAATTTCTGTGTATATTCTTTTCATAGGGAATGTGGACATTCACCTGTCACCAGAAATTCACCTGTCTTACTGTGGCAAGCTCATGAAGTAGTATCATCCACAGAAGAGGCTTGTAGAGTAGTTCTGGATCAATCTGCTCCTAGGAGCCAGTAATAAGCAGCTGAGGAGAAGATAAAAGCCGGTGATTGGGGTAGTATCCAGCAAATCCAGCATTTCTGTCACGGAGGGAAGTGCCATATTAAATCACAGCAGGGAGGTTAGAACTGGGTGATCTTTAAGGTCCCTTCTAATCCAAACCATTCTATGGTTCTATGAAATGAATCTCTCCTGGGGATTCGAATATCTTTATACCTGGACCTCTGCCTATCCTCATACTTCAGCTCCCCACTTGTAAATCAGGAATAATAAGAACATTCCTCTTCACAAGCATGTAACTTGATCTCAAAAGCATAAAAGGAGGACAAATATTTCAAAGATGAGATTCATTTATATGACCCTCATAGGGTCTAGCTAGAGTGGGTAAATATAGTCAAAATTTCTTTTCAGGCATGAAGATCCCAAGGAAGCAGATTCTGTTCAGTACATAGAAAAAAGAATTCTGATTTCCTAGAAGGAGAAAGGTGAGGGAGACTCAAATTAAATCTATTTAACTGATACAATTCTAGACTTTATGAAAGATGTAAAAAATTAATAAAAAGCTATACATAGCCTCTTCAAATTAAAAATCGTACTTTTTTTCCTCCATAAAAAATGATATCCAACAAAGAACTAGGGAAATCAGCAAAGTTTCTGTAGGATCTATTTGTACTCATTAGTTCCTGTGTAGTTACATCTCCCTGTGATTTTACTTTATATGTGTCACTTTGAGTTCCACCTCACAATCCTCATTCTTCTGCCTGAATGATGGAAAAATTTCATGATCCTGCTGCTCTGGCTCTGCTGGCATTTTCATTCTTTATTCAAGTTTCTCCCTATTCAGCTCTGCCTCCAGGTAAACAAGTCTTTTTTTGCAGTCTCCCTATGCATGAGAATTTTCCCATGCCCTTAATCAGATTTAACTAAGCCCCTAATTGCCTCATTATATTTGGTCAGATTTTCTAATACGATCACTTAGATGACATAGAGTGGTCATAATCTGGCTGCAAATTCCCTGGGGCTTAGAGAAGCTGATGGCTGGACAGAATCTGACAGCTTTGAGTTTTCCCCTTCTTGCCAGCGTGGTTGATTTACTGGAGGGGAATGACAGAATCTGGGTGGGGGTGCATGAGATCAGCTGTGCTACATCAATCCAAGGCTGGGAAAGAGTGTGGCCCTGTGGGTTTCAGCCACTTGTAGGATGACGTGTGGCACGAGTACCCCAGTGCTCGTGTTTCTTTGTGTCAGTGAATGCAGTAAAATCTGACCACAGAAGTTTGGGTAATAATTTATGTGTCTTGAGTGGGCGAAATATTCAGGTGTCACACTCTGCAAATCCCAATGGCTGTGCTATTTATGGCAAGTTCTGTTTTTATCAATAGATCATTTGTGACATGTGACAAAAAAAGGAAGAGAGCCTGCGGCAAAATAGATTTTAGCTAGGTCTGAATCAGATTTTATAGGTCAGCTACTCTCAGTTAATTCAATACCATCTGATTGCTAAAAAGTTACTTAATGAGCTTAATTAGAAGGGATGTCTTTTATTGTCATTTAATGCAATTGCATTTACAAGAGTTCAGGGTTTGGCAGCAGGTTTTTTTCTTAGTGATTCTTGGGTCTCAATCTAACAAAAGGCGGTAAATGATCCCATCTGCTCCCAGGCTTTCTGTCTGATGATTGCAGTGTAAGTAGCACAAGGACCAGCTTTAGAGAATGTGTGACCACTGCACAGGAAGGGACTCAACCTTAAATTGCTTGCTAGCTTGATAAACAGAGAAATAAAGGAGCAAATGCCATACTAAGTTGAAACTTGAATCTTGCATTTCATTGGAATAGGAATTCTATGGGAAATTTTACTTCTTAAAAATTATTCTGTGTCTTCTATCTCGTTCTAATATCCAGTTTTTAAATTCCCTCGAATTATGATCAATTAATGTCACAATGTGTCATAACAGGAGAAAAATTAAATCCTATTATTTTTCAAATGAAGTTTTAAGCATAGTTGCTTCCTTGTATTGACTCTTTTCTCAAACTTTTTGTAAAGATTTTGCCTATCATAACAAGTTTCTCTCTTATGTATATTATTGTGCTGTAGTTCCTAAAAATGCTGTAGATATGAAAACAGAAATGTATTTAAAAAAAAAAAGTAGATCAGGATGTTATATTTAAAGCCAAATCACCACATTGTAAATTAATTTGCAAGTATGTAGATCAGGATGTAATATTTAAAGCCAAATCACAACATTGTAAATTAATTTGCAAGTATTTAAGATATATTAATCCCTGAGAATTTGGGGAAAAGTTTTTTAGAACAAAGGCAATACCATCAAATGAAAAACATTTAAAAAATATCTTTTTTAAAAAAAAAACCCTCTAGCATTTTCACTGTTTTTTTAAAAACAAAAAATGTTTGAAGCTTAAAAAATATTTTCTACCGACCAGATGGAACAAGTTTTGTGATCAGACTCCTAAGAGGCTGCTGCATTTTCTCTGAGGTACAGCCAGTTTCGAACACCAACTCTCTGTGGTCTCTCAGGTGGTGCATACACACAGCTGGCCACTGTGCAAGCCTCAAATAACCCAATGCACACATGTGTTTGGACTAAACTGATATTTGAAATACTGAGGGACAACAGATTTAACTGACAAAAAAAAAAAATAGTGAAGATGTTGACATGACAGTAAATTAACTAGGCTTGAATTATAGAAAATGTATCTTCATCAAGCTCCCAGATGTGCTTCTCTCACAGTTGAATGCTATTAAATTCTATACAACAGCCTTGTTAAATTTAAATTAAATGCTAATTTAACACATCTAAAATCATTATCACATTTTGTTCTGAACTGTGTTTCTAATGACTTCAAATCACGTGATGTATTTATGGCAAACTTCTGCAGCTGTTGTTCTGGAGAATTTGTGGGGTTTTATTTAATAAGTTATATCCTGTTCCCTGTCAACCATTTACAACAACAAAAAAGTCACAAGAGTCAATGAAGCACAAACTGAAGGCACAATCCTGGAAGTGGTTCATACAAAATACGTAGAAATCTAGTGACCGAACGAGGGGGAAATGAGATAGTAATGAAGAAGATGCAAGAGGAGAAATTTCAAGTTACACTTTCAGCCGTCAAAATCCTGCGAATTGAAATGCTAGATGGGTCCTGGTGTACTCATAGATTATGTTAGAAGAAAAGGTGCCTTTCTAGTTTAATGAAATTGCTATATCTTTCTTTTCAATACACCATGCTGCTTGAACAACTAACCTTTAACTAATGTGCTAATGCCACTTCCAATTGATGTACCTATTTAAAATGAACAATGCCAGTGACAGAATAATGAAAACAATTAAGCTGAACTTGTCAAAATTCATAGAAGAGATTGCATCTTCATCTTAGACAGCAAAGGCTATTAGAATCAAATGTTTTCCATAAGAGGACTTTGCACTGTTCGTGTGTGGTTTCAAGAAGATGTACTCTTCATATTCTTGTCTTACAAAAGCTAAGTGATCTGAGTAGATCCCAGAGTCCCAGAATTTCCCTCAAGTAACTAATTTTCTCTAAGCTCTTCCTTTCTGTGATGTTTCTCTTAACAGATGCTAAGAAAGTCAACAGTCCTCCTTTAGATGCCAGGAGTTAGGCAAATTCAGCTAAGCAGGTCTGGGCTTTCAAATGTTGATGGCCTTTGTAGGTACACCCTCAGATTTGTTCAATACTCCATGAAAAGTCCCTGTTCATGAGGAAAATGAAGGGACTTAACATAATATGTAACATACTGTTCCACAAAAACCAGAGCTCAGTAAATTTAGCTTCCTGTAGAGTTTTGTCTATATGTTTTCTCTATATTTCTCTATGTTCTTACATCCAGCTTCACACTTAGCAACCTCTGTGATCTTATTCATTACCACCATCTCTTAAATCCCTCTATATTCGAAATCTTCTGCCTCACCCTTGGTCTGGACCTCTCTTATGGACATTCTTACACTATTCTATAAAATATGATCACTTGTGCAACTTGGCAAATAAACCAGGTGTCTTGGAGTGTACCTACCAGCAGCATCTTCTCTGCATGTTTGTATCAGTGTTTTATGGCAGGAGAAAAACTGCCATTGTAATTATCTTGTTTGTTTGTTTGGTTGGTTTTTTTTAATAAAAATCTGGAGTCATTATGCTAATATTTGCTTAAAAAAAAAGTTTGTAGTATATAGTTTGAGGATAAGCTGAGTTGTGTTTTGCAGACAGCTTGCATAAGCCATCTGGAATTAGTCAATAACTTACCTATACTTTGCTAAAATCTTAGATTTACTATGTCTCTCCCATACACTGAAATAAATAGAAGATGCTAACCTCAATAATGTATCTTGAGACCTTCCTGTCTTCCATGTGCTCTGTCTAAGCCTCTGCAGTGTTACAAGTAAGTCTTTGGAGTGCATTTTGACAGTGATAGTACATTGCTATTATTTTTGGAACTATATTTGATGTTACATAATTACTACTCTGAGCTCTGTGCTACCAGAAACCCTCATTAATCACAAATATTTTGCTCTTCTGGTTATGGCTCTTCCTTCCCTTGTTCTGCTGACTTCCACCTTCTTTCTTATTTTATTTAAATCTCTGGCCCAGAGCAGCTGTAAAGGGTAGACATTTATGGGAAAAACAAAGAACAGCAAATTCTATGCTGGGCAATGTAGGCAGTCATTTGTTTGTTTGCATGCTGAGAAACCTGCCAAAAGTACCAGAATTTCTCTCCCGTGAATAATGTAATAAATTAGATTTCATCACCATGTAATCACAGGTCCATGATAACTGGGTATAAAAATCTTTCTTCAAATATTTCCTCAATGGACCCCATCGTGATATACACACAGACACTGTTTGAAAACATATTTGCTTGCTACATGGCTGTGTTTGCTTTTGAAAGAAACCCAATCTTTTTTACCTCAAAAACTTCGTGGAGGCTCTGTGTGTTACTAGCTAATAAAAATGTGTAAAGAAGAGTTGACTGTAGAAGTAGGGCATATTTGTAAGCATCTGCTACATTTATATTTTCTAAATATGTCCATTTGAGTAGGCAAATCCACAATTTATCTGAAATAAAACATGACCAAAAAAACCTTTACAAATATTCTGATTTTATTTTGAAAAATTCATATTTTTAAGGTATTAAAATGAAAATAAATAAATGAGGAGGACTGGAAATGTCCAAGAAGAGGCAATGAAGCTGATACGATCTGGAAACCTGAATTCTGTTGTGTTTATTGACATGATTTCATCTTTAAGTGCACAAAGCAGCTGCTGGAGGGTCACAGGTGCTGGAATGGGTCAGTTTGTTGAAGGACCTCAGTCTAACCCTGCCAAGGAGCCTGGGGAAAGCCACTGCAAACAGAGAGTGTGGCCACCAGGTTTTGAGCCGATCTCCTGAAGAATTAGTTTCTCAAGAGCTGTGCCAAAACTATTTAGTGGGTTTGAAAATGCTCAACAAAGGAAGGTACTTGGTGGATTCACTGGTGTCCTGCTCTTCTCCATGGAAGACTTGAGGTGTTGGAAGGAGATCATCAAGGTCCTAACTTTTAAGTGGTTTCAATATATAGCACTAGGTCCATATTTTATCTTGGTGACAACAGTGAGCTGGCAGGAATACGTGGAAATGGGTAAAATCACAGGAAGGTGCCCGTAGACATCCTGTCCCAGAAAATGTTCTGCTTGACAGAAGGCTCCCATGCCGTAGCCTTTCCTTCTGCAGCATCAGACAGCGCAAACTGCAGCACCACGTTTACAGCTCAGGGATCTATGGACACTGTGGTTTCTTTGGTGGGTTCCTTTTGATAAGTTTCAGAACTAGAGTTGCTTTGGTTTGGTGTTTGGGGGTTTTTTTGAGTGTTAGTGGTGTTCATTTTTATATGTAGACAGCCTGCTCAGCCTCAGAATCCTGCTTTATTGTTTTAAATATAGCTCCTTGGCATTCTTTCCCCTCTTTAATTAAGTGATAACTATAGCTTTGTGCTAAAGGCTTTTTCCTTCTAATAGGATCTTTTATTCACAGTTTAAAAGCAACATCTTTTATTCCCCTTCTTTTAATATAGTCTTGAAAATTTTTATACACTTACCATGAGCTTCACAATAATAGTGGCTTTTAATAGTGTTTCTATCATGGATAAATGTTTTTACCTTTTTAGCTGTTCCTTTTTGTTTGCTCTCAGAAAGCTGCTTTTTTTCAAATAATTCTCTCCTTGGAACTGAGTATTACTTTGGTTGTTTTGTGTGTATGTGGCTTCCTCATACTTCCAAAGATATTGAAATCAATTTTGAATCGAAGAGTTGTTCTTATTTTGAAAATGGACCTTTGGTAACTGCAGCTTGTGCTGTGACCAATATACTGCTAAGGGAGTAATGAGGAATAGCTTTTGCCCTTCTGGATTCTACTTTTTATCAATAAAATTAAGTGTCTGTTGAATTTCAAATGCTTCCTCTGTGCCCATCTCCCCAGCTTGTCAAGGTCCTTCTGAAGGGCTGCACAGCCCTGTGGGGTATCAGCCACTCCTCCCAGCTTTGTGCCATCAGCAAATTTACCGAGGAGGCATCTTCCCCCTCATCCAAGCCATTGTTAGATAAATTAAACAATACTAGACTCAGTTTAATATTAAAAATCTGATGGACTCTTTGTCTCGAGTCTGAAAATTTTGCCTCCAGTCTTTCATTTTGTATAGTAAAGAATATGCAGAAAAACTCTTACTTTCATGCAAGATGTACAAATCACTAATAACATTGAAAATCCTTGTTTTCCTCAAATAATAACCCAGGAATTTCTTTTTAAATTACGGCGTTAATATTTCATATGATTAGAATTAACTTTGGGAACATTTATCTCATCATGTTTGAATATTCAAGTTCATGATGTATTTTGAGCTAATTTTGGGTAGGCTCATTAGGGAAAAAAGGTGTTGTTATTAATAGTAATTTGAAAGAACTTTTGTTGAAGATTAAGCTCCCCTTCAGACTAGATATCTTGCAAGTCAATGATAAATATAGTAACAGGCTTACACAGAGAAGGTGTAAAATCTCAGGCTTGAGTTAGTAAGAAGTTGTACCATTATTAGCTTCTCATCTTCCAATATTCGTTAAGATTTTTATCCTGATACAATCAACCTTGGTGACACTACTTTCCTTTTCAGTACATTTTCAGAAAAGATTGGGTGAAAAAAGGGTCCTGGTATTCAATTAAAATATTCTGTACTCCCTTTCCAATGTCTCCCTGGTCTAACACTGAACATCCAGCAGAATCCATTTTCCAGAAACAGGGATATGGCTTTGATATCAGCACACAACACTTTTGGTTAGAAATAAGTGTTTTAGTTTTCCAGTCCTACTTTTGGACCATGCTGGACCAGAGTTTTCAGTGAGAGAAATAGCTTGGCTTAACCTCTTGAGCAGCTGAGCCCTGTTGTTTCACTTCAGTCATCTTTTTTACCCTCTCATGTGGAGAAATAGGAGCTCAGTTTAGAATGTTCTCTTTTACCAAAGGACACCAGTTTTGACCAACATTTCATACGTGTTTATGATGAAAATGATAAATATTTGAGAACAGGTTGGAAATACTAAAAAAAGTACTATGATAATTTTTTTTCTTTTAAAATGTGATGTTTTCAAAATTAATTTGAGCATATTTTGCTTGACATAGAATGTGATTATGTTTAGATTGCTTATTTTAGAAAGTATGACTTTCAGTTGAAAGTAATGGAGAATTACCATGTAATTTTTCTCCAACTATTTCTAATGATTAATGCAGTTAATATTACCTTACATATCATTCATCATTTTAGCATGAATGCTATTAACCGAAAAGGATTTTTTTTTTGTACATAATATAATATACATAAGCAGTAATTAGCAACTTGCATGGTAGATACCAAAAAATAAGTGCATCCAAATTAATGAGACGTGTATCTATACACGTACTAAAGGAAATTATTCTCCTTAAAGAAAAAGAGATGGACTCCATCCATTCTGCATGGAGAACTCCTTGGAGTTAGGTCTGGTATAATGTCAAAAAAAACCTACTCTTAAAATAGACACAGCTGCTTTGATTAGACAAATGATGGTACAGTAAGCAGAGCTCAAAGCCTATAAAAAGTCTTTTTTTTTTGCTAGCTGGTTAAAAGTGCCTTGTCTAATACAGGGACGGTGAAGAGAACAGGTAAAAGGAGGACAACTTAAAAGAAGCTCCATTCAGGTCATTATTTCAGCCATTCCTTTTGTATTATTTTCATCATCAATTGCAGGATTTCATTTTTTAATTGAGGCATTGCATTTAAGTAAAGTATAATTTGCTCTACTTAGGTAGCTAATTGGACTAATTGTCTACTGTAATTAGCTAGAAGTCTAGTACATGGGGGTTTTTTGAAGTGTTGAAGGTCTCATTAAAACTCCTTCTTGTGAATAAGGGAAGAGGAAGGTACCATTAAACTAATTGTTTATGCAAAGTGAAAATCTACTCTTTTATGTGATATCAAAAATTTGAGCACTTAAGGATGGATCTTGGGGACCCTTATCCATTCAGAAAAATTTGCCTTGGGATGTATTATGAGGTTACCAAGTCTCTCCAAACTCTGTCCAGCTTGGCCTTGAACACATCCAGGGATGGGGCAAACACAGCTTCCCTGGACAGCTTGTGCCAGGGTCTCACCACCCTGACAGGGAAAAAAATTCTTCCTAATACATAACCTAAGCCTATTTTCTTTCAGCTTAAAGCAGCTCCCCCTTGTCTTATCACTCCATGCCCTTGCAAAATTCCCTCTCCAGCTCTGCTGTAGCCCCTTCATGTCCCGTAAGGGGCTCTGAGGTCTCCCCGGAGCCTTCTCTTCTCTGTGCTGAATAGCCCCAACTCTGTCAGCCTGTCTTCCTAGGAGAGGTGTTCCAGCCCTCTGAGCATCTTTGTGGCCTCCAGCAAGTCCACGTCCTTCTTATGCTGGCGTCCCCAGAGCTGCAGTGCTCCAGGTGGGCTCTCACCAGTGCACAGCAAAGAGGGAGAGAATTCCCTCCCTCGAAATCCTGGCCAGGCTGCTCTGGATGTAGGCCAGGGTGTGATTGTTTTTCTGGGCTGCAAGTGCACATTGCAGGGTCATGAAAAGCTTCTCTTCCAACACCCTGAAGTCCTTCTCCCCAGGGCTGCTCTCAATATCTTACATTTTCTTTTCTGTAGAGGCTGGCAAATTGAGCTAACACTCCTGTGTATTTCTCGAGTCCTTTTCAGAGGTAGATAGAGCCAGAATTACATCAGAATAGTAATCATATCAGTCTTTACTGAAGAGACTATTGCCAGGCTTTATGGGGCTGATTAGAGACAACAGCTTTGAAACACATCCTGCACATATTTTGGACTTTATGAACAATGAATATCATTTTGCATTACATTCACTGCACAGCATCATTGCAGGATAGTGTTACAAAGTAGGGGTTATCTTAAAAGTGAAGGTTCCATCATTTATTTTTCAGCATTTAAGACATTTTGACAGCAGTAAACCAGCAGTGCGGCTGCTGGGACGTTTCGGGAATGTTGCTGCACAGCTGGCACCTGACGCAGAATTTCTCGGGAAGAAATAGGGATTTCATTTCCATCAGCTTTTGGCAGTACAGTTTACAGCTATCCTTTTCTTTAGAGGCCACTATAATTTTTATCATTAGCAGAAATAATTCCTGTATTGTAACAGCAGAGAGCCAGAGGCTGCAGGAGTTTCACTGTGAATGCTAATCCTCTCCTGAGGCTGGCTCCCACAGAACAACAAAGATGAACAATTATTTGCTGAAGTGCTCATAATTCAGCTGGGTGCTGTGCAAGCTCTCAGATTATTTCTGTTTTCCAAGTTTTGTATGTCTAAACGCTCAGAAAGCAACAAGCAGGGCCGATTTAACCGTGCTCCTCTTGCCTCAAGATATCTTCATCACAGCATAGACCATGGGAAAGGCGGTATTTTTCTCTAGGGAACTGGGTGGTGGTTTTGTTTCCTGAAGCACCTCTGCCTTTAGTCTCCTCTGAGCAATGTACATGGAACACCAAGATCTGGATTCAAACAATCCACTAATCCACCAAGATCCTGCACTGAATTTTATTGAAATGATTATTTGCTAAAGAAAAGGAGTGATTCAGTTATTCAAAGATTGCTGTTGGGCAATGGAAAATGCATGTCCTCTCTCAGCTGCTTTGATGCCCACGTGCAGATTGGTT
Source organism: Eulacestoma nigropectus (assembly GCA_013397775.1). Taxonomy (NCBI): domain Eukaryota; kingdom Metazoa; phylum Chordata; class Aves; order Passeriformes; genus Eulacestoma; species Eulacestoma nigropectus. The sequence continues at coordinate 347,199 of VZTE01000369.1, read as the reverse complement.
ATTAAAACTAAAAATACAGACTGTGAAATTACAATAAGTTGAGAATGTTGTTCTGTCAGTTATTTGTTAGACACACAGCTGGCTGGCATTTGTGTTAACTTGTATATTTTTGTGTATCTTGTATATTTTGAACTTGAAAACTCTTTATATTGTATCCAAAATCTTGTAGAAAAGCATTTTTTAGGCTTGATGAGCTAATTAGTTTGGTATAAAATTACTGGCTTATATGTTGTACACTTGAAACTTTGTATGTTTTATATATGTGTTTAAATGGACAGTCCTTGTATGGGGTTTCTTATAACTAAAGGATTGCTAACTTAATCTTGGAATCTTAGTGACTCTCAGGTGGCAATTTTAGTATGGGTTAATGCATAATAGGGCAAAAATGAATTTATAAATGCCTATCTGACATGACAGTTTTTATGCAGGAAAATTTCGTTTTGCTGACATTTTTTGATTCCTTCTCTTGTCACTAGTATCTTAAATAAATAAGGTCTGTTTGGAACAGGTTTACTTTGGGAGTTTTCGCATTCGGCTTCAATATCTTGTGACTATAGTATAAACTTACACTGATCCATTCATTCTTTCTCTCTCATATGCAGTCTGACTTCACATAAACTGATGTAAACAGAGAAATTACTTGTGCCAACAAACCTACCGTAATTTGAGGCTGTTAAAGTAGAGGTCAGGCTCTGGCCATGAGTATAAATAGAATGTAATCTAATTTCCTGAGGTCTGCAGATTCAGTAACTTTTGATATTTATGAATTCGAACTCCAGCAATGGTTTATGCTGACATGGACCTGCTTGATGCAGCTTAAAAATGGGTGAAGGAAAATTTTTGAGAGGAATGTATGTCCAACTGGAGACTGGGTCTGGAGCTAGGGCAATGAAAGTGAATCCCTTAATACTCTCTATCCCATCCCTTGCATACCTACCTCTGCCCCTGTTTTGTGTGCATATAGTCTAGATATTTTTTTTTTCATATCTTGAAAAGAAACTGTGAAATTTAACTCATCAAAGAATATTTTTTGCCTTTTGAAAACAAAACCATAAAACCCACAATATCCACCAAAATTCTCCTCACCATTGATTTCCAGTGTACTGTCTTGCAGGAATGGCTTTAGTTAATTATACAATGGCATTGGCGGAGATGCACATTTTTGCTTTCTCAGATTCCTCACTGCTGCAGTGATCACAAGGACATTTGGGTGGGGGAAAGCAGCCCTGGCCAGGTAGAAGAGGGGACTGTGATTTTCATCTCTTTGTCTCTGGATGTTTTGACTTGGCTCTATACACAGCAAGAGTCGTGACGGACAGTCAGCACTAACATTTGCGTCAAAACAGACTGCACTAGAGCTGAACTAATACAAATGTAATGGTGTGAGAGTGGAAGAAGGATAAAGGAGTCTGTGGACTGGACTTGAGGTAGTGAAACAGAGACTATGTCATCTGGTCACAGTAGTCTTTCCATCAGATCTTTGACAGCCTGCAAGATCCTTCACTGGCCAAATACCTTGCAGACATTTCTATTTGTTGAATCAGCCACGCAAAACACAAAAAAATTAATCTGTTATAGAAACTTAATTATAGGCAATTATGTGTCTGTGTTGTCAGTTAATGATAATAGTGTTAAAGAAAGAGATAACCATTGTCATTATCTTCATGACTGCATTTTTTGCCTTAACTTCATTTTCAAAGGGAAATACAGGTTTTTAATCAGTTTTATATATGTGTGGTTCTGTAAATTTTCTGCTGTGGTTGCATGCAGTCATCAGGTTTGCCATTGCAGAGCTGCATTGTGGTAGTTCTCATTCCAAATGAAGAGAGCACAAATTGCTGACTTGAGCAATGCGGTGTTTCTGGTGTTTGACGTAAATCTTACTTGTGTAATTATCTTTCACTGTGCTAGGACCAAGTAAATCATGAATTTGCCATACTCAGCATGATGTGTGCGATAGCTTTCATTTTGCCTGATGATGAGGAGAGGCTAAAAGTTTCTACAGCCTGTGCTGTGGAGCTCAGCTCTCTGTCTAAGTGCCATAACTCACACCCTTGAAGCTCAGAGAAAGCGTGGAGAATGCACCCAGAAATACTGCAATGCCTCTCTGCACATAACCTAAACTTTTTCTGTCCATAGTGGCTCGAACAAGAAATGAACCCCATCTGCTGACAGAAGCCAGCCTGGGTGAAATAGCAAGTGTGGAACCAAGAACATGGGAGATAAAATCAGCATGTTCCAGCACCAGCTAAAACATGGTCAAAGAGACTGTCATTGCCTTTAATTAAGGCGAGGTAGGATATGTGGGTGGGTTAAATACATGTCTATTGAGAGGCTCTGCATGTGAAAAATAACTGGGGTTTCTAGGAGACAAGGTAGATGTATAAATTATGGGAAATAAAGAAATGCCATTACCATTTGCAGATGTGAACTGAGTTACAGAAAAATAACTTGCATGAAAAATAACGTCATCCAAGGTTTGCAGAGAACCACTAACAGTAGTTCTGAGTCCTGTGACTTGCCATTCATCCATAACTAAGTATTGGAATAAATGGACTGTGGAATAGATAGCTCAAAAGAATATATTAATTAAATAGCTGAAATGAATACGTGAATTAATTAATTAAATAAATAGCTGTTAGTAATGGTTCTGAAGGCAAAGATCACTTTGGATTAGGACAGGATTAGAACATCTCTGACAGAACTGGCCCACCTGGTTTCCTTTGTTGCTGTTTGCTGATTGAACCTTTCGTTATACTGGGGACAGGCAAGTTATGACTGAATGCTTTCCACAGCAGAAAGAAATATCTCATTACTGAGCTCCAAGAGTGCCTGATGAGTTAATTTCTCCTTTTACTTAAGTGGTTTCCTGTGGGGTGTAAAAATAATAGAGCTAATACTGTAATAAACAGAGGAGAACTACACAACTGTACAGTTAAATTTCTGGTCTCAGTATCTCTTGGAAGATTTACCTACTTTACAGTGGTTTACTAAAGGGCACGATTGACCTTATGAGTGATGTAATTGCTCTTAATATAGCCATTTGAAGTCAAGTTGCACATGGGTTTTATACACATATTTCCTATATTTAAGACGTCTATTTACTTTCTCCTGAAGCACTAGTGATGGTTGAAGAAGAAGATGCTGTTCCCTCTTCTTGTTTTCATAATCAAAGCTGGAGTTTTGGATACAAGACAAATCACATTAAGTGTCAGGCATTTGGAATCCAGAGGTAGCCATGTCTCTATGCCCAGTCACCTTGGGAAAAATAATAGTTAATAATATGAAAAGAGATGAAATGTAGGACTGAAACAGTCACTTGTCTAAATTTCTTTCACTTTCTATCCCCATGAGATAGACAGTTAGATGTATTTTAATTCATTCCTTTAAATGCAGAAGAGTTTTAATTTTAATTGTAAGAGGGTGGTGCTGCTCCTCTCAGTCAATGTCTGAGTCACGTTCTGCGTGACGAGGGGACAAAATCTGAAGTACCTAATGTCTGAAAATAGCAGCCGTGCCTTAAATTAGAGTCAAGGACTGGGATGGGAGTTGCTTTTCTGGAAGAATGTATTAATAGATAAAGCTGAGATGTGTGACTACCACTAGCATAGAAATAAAGCTACAGTTCAGATATCTTCAGAAATTAAATGTGGCATTTATGCATGTATGAATCAGAAGGCACATCTGAATGTGTCAAACTTCCATCAGCTATCATTAGGGTTTTACAACTTCTTTTTTTTTCCCCTCAAGTTTTCTGGCTTTTGTTCATATTTGCTCAGTGTAGGAGCAGTGGGCCCTTAACAGCAAATGTTGGCTTAATTTCTGCTCAGTTTTCAGCTTCCTGAGCAGAGAGCCTTTTATAGACTGTGACACAATTGTTAATTATGAGTGTTGCTCTGCTCATGCTTTGGAATACTAGTGGGAAGATTAAGGTATTCAGAGAGACATAAAATTGGCCCACCTTGCGTCAATGTGGCATAAAAAGATCTGATTTGGGAAGTCAATCTCTTGAATTCAGTGACATTTGGAGGAGTCCAGGTTCGTATTTCTGACTCATGTATAACTAAGTAGCAAACACAGGCTTGATTTTGCAAGGTGCTTTTCGGTATCCTAAACTTTCCAACAAGTGGGATTTTGTTTCCACAAATTGTATTTCCATACCTCTCGTCAGGGAAGCTTTACAGATACATATTATGGAAAAGGTTTAGTGAGTCTGTTCCCAAAGACCTCCCTGGGGACGGATTGCAATGAAATGACAAAGACAACCGATGGCTGGAAATGAGAAGGGCACCCAGATGGTACAGCCAGAGCTGGTGAGAGGCACAGGGAAGTGACCAAGAGCAGGAGGAGGAGCAGCATGGTTGGTGAATCTCTGTATTCAGAGGTAATCCTGGTGCTGAGTATGATCCACATTTGTTGCCTAAAAAACCCACACCTCAGAGAGGAGCTGTGTTGTTTAGCTCTTCATCACAGACCTGCCACAGCCCATGGGTGACTGATGCCTCTCGGGCAAAATCAGGTGCCTTGCCTTTTTTTTTTAGGCAATACCTACTGAGAGGCACAAAATAAACACAAACGAATAAGCAGATATGGTTTCTTGTGTGCAGTGTAAGGAAAACAACCAGCACACTATTTTAGGCCAGTTCTGTCTCAGATTTCAGCTCCTTGATAAACACAGCTTTGCATTCAAAGACGGTATTTAGCACAGCTTGAAAAGTGGGCTTGTTTATTTTTAGTGTTTTGAAGGATCAGCTCTCAGACAAATCATTTTTCACATAAACCAACTCATAAATTCCTGAGATGCCATCTCAGTCATCCCAAATATGCCAAATAAGTGAAGGTCACACAGTGTAAAATGAAGCTGTACAAGTTTGCCTACTGATTTTTATGTTTGTATGCAACGGAAGGAGAAGATCCATATGTATTTTATTTTTTTCTTTTTTCCTAAGCTGCTCTTTCACTCCACCTGCATCCCTTAAATCACTGAGGGAATACAATTTCTTTAGTGAATAACTGATGTTGGTGGGTAATGTTAATTCACTTTGGACTAGGAGGAGAGTCAGTTCCTTCTAGACAAAAAATCTTGTAAGAAATGCAAAATGATTTGTCATCATCCAAAAAACCACCAGACAACAACTGAAAAAAAACCCCTTGGTATTTAATAATTTTATTTATGTTGGGAAATTTAATGGAAAAAAGCCAAAAAGCAACAACAACAACAAAACTCCAAACAAACAAAAAAGCCCCTCACAACCCTCCCAATTCAGCAACTCGAAATCCACAGTAGTTTTGAGAAAATGACAATGTATATTTTTTTTTCTGCCAAAAATTAGTCTATATCATTGCCAACCACAAACTCAGCTACAGCTTTGGATAGCTTATTCAAATTTCTAAACCCTTTAAGTGATAAGAACGTCTTATATTGTCTGCTTAAGTCATGCAGTAGCTCTTAAAAGAGTTTAAGTAATCAAGCACACCAGAAATTTCTTGCAATGAATTGACATACACCAAAATTAATTGGCATCCTGAACTGCACAGTTTCTAAGCAGTTTAGCTGCAGATAGGATTAAAGTTTTTAATTTAGGAAGACCTCTCTTTGCTGAGTACTGGGCATAGCTGAGGGCTCTCTGGTGGGAGAGAGGGGGAGCTGCTGCAGTCAGTGCACTGAGGGGCTCTGAGGGTGGTGGAGAGATTGGAGCATCTCCTGTGAGGAAAGGCTGAGAGAGGTGGGACTGCTGAGGCTAGAAAAGAGAAGGCTCAGGCAGGGAACTCATGAATGGGAACAATTATCTGATGTAGATATTTGTAGGAGGTGTAGAGAAGACAGAGCCAGGTTCTTTTCAGTTGTGTCCCGTGAGAAACCAGAGGTAAAGGGCATAAACTGAAACAGAGGATGCTGAAGTTTCACAGAGCTTGATCAAGAGTTTACTGCTTTGGAAGTAACGGATTATTTCAAGCAACAGTATTTATTTTTTTTGGTTGTTTAAAGATTTCTCAGTCTCAAAAATGACACCTTGATTTATGCCCCTACATTCTTGTGGCTTACCGCAAAATATTTATCTAATCAATTGTGAGACTGTCACAGAGGAAAAGTCAAGTGTCTATTTAGAATGCAAATTGGTATAAACTAAAGACTGTAGTGTTTGTGTGTCTGCTGCAGCATTCTGACCCCTTTTGTGTAACTAACATTCGATGATGCTGAATATTTAATTACATACTGTGCTAAGTGACTGATTATAGTGATTGAGGCCTTTTTCTATTGCACATTAATAATATGGGGTGAAATTCTAATGTTTGACCCCAGGTATGTGCAGGACTCAATGATCTAAAGTTTAGTCTAGAACTGACCTTAATACAATTGCAAGAGTGCAGGTTATTTTTCACTCTTTGAAGCATTTGGGGGTAATTTAAAGTGTAAGAACTTGTATTTGTGTTAGGCAGTTCCAAGTATGGCTTTCCAATATTTAGGCTCTTACAAGTAAAGAAAGTTGTGATTTCTTTTCTGATTACTTCAGTATTGTGATTTCTCTGTGATTGCTAGCTGTCCTGATTTTATAGCTGTTAACCACAGCTATAAGTGAATGGAATGCATCCCTTAAAATGTCTCCCTGAGAAAGCATGTCCTCCCTTGCACCAGCTATTCTCTTCCAGTTCACAAAATTTTCAGTCATGAGGCAAGATTAGCAGTTTTCAGAATCTCCAGGTCTGAAGACAATTGGAAGAATTCGGGCATGTTTTTACACCCTTGATAAGACTAAACTGTACTTTAATGGAGATCAAAAAATGAAGCCACAGAAAACACTTGTAGTAATTTTAAAACTATTGTTTATACTGTTTTCCTCTGTAATTGCACAGACTCTTTTTGTCAGGCATCGGGAGGAAAAAAAAAAATCTGGCTTTTGCTATGGCAACACGGAGGACTTAGAAAATGATCTCTCAGCATGGAAGAATGATGATTCCTAAAATAGTGTAGGAGCACTGAAAAAGAGGGAGATTCTCTCTTGTGCCAAGGTCTTTTCAGCTCTTGGAATGGGGGTTCTCCCACAGAACTGGCTGTCATTCTCTCATCATTAAACTTCTTTGAACGTACAGTAATTTAGAGCAACCTATACACTGATGTTATTTATGACTGTCTGGCCATTGTCTGCAAGGACCCCTGGATATATCGGGAGCTGTCAGAGTGCGACAACGCTTTCCCCAACTTTAATGCATCCCCAGCCTTGAAGTGAGGGGGAGGGATAAATAGCAGAGGATGAGGATCCTCTCACTTTGCACTGCTGGTTAGCTCCAAATAGCTGAGAGAAGTCTTGTGCAAATTAATCTTTTTAGCCAGATTTAGGTACTTTATTCTTTTCAAAGAACTTTCTGTGCGGTAGAAAATTGATCACGAAGGGCTTTAAGAGGTGGCTGCTTTGCTTCATTAATCCAAGCAGCCAATAATTTGTGAACAAAACAATGTCACAAGTCTGTGAGGTGATGTTTAGTAATACAGCAGTGGGGTTGCAACCTCTGAAGGTGAATAAATCTAGAGTAAAGAAGATCTGGCAGTAAAGTTCTGCAAAGTTCAAGCTAATTACTTCAATGATTTTAAAAATGACTGTGAAAGAACTCTTAGTGATATTTCCAGTTAATGAGAATGAATAAAATCCTTGTGTCATAATTTTTTTATTGCTGACGTGCACTCCCTCGCCAAAAAATTAGAATAGAAATAAACAAATACCCAAAGAGTTTCTTTTAATGCAAAACACAAGTACCAAGGAGTTTTTTGTAAGGATTAGTGTCCTCTGTTACCTGCTGTGATCATCATACAGGATTTTCAACATTTGGAACCAAAATCGTCGAACAGGCACTTGCACGATATCTGCAACATCCAGTCCTTAAACTAGTTATTCCCTTCATTCTTCTGTAGAGTACATCTAGCACAAAAAAAGTAGTCACCCATGGGAGGTAATAAAAGGAAATATATTGAGACAATAAGATATATTTCATATGCCCCTTGAGTTCACTGGTTCTAATCTTCCTCTTTTGCAGTCTCATGTTGGGCAATACTATCTCAGAGCTTTCTCAGTCTGCTAGTCAAATGTAGAGTTCTCTCCACCAAAACTCACATCACTGGCTGATATGAGTTTTAAGGCAATAATTTCTGCTGCCATTCATGAACTTCTGTTTCTAGCCCAACATGCCTAGGTGAAGAATGGTGTCTCATAGCCATATTCAATCTAGGAGTACTGGGAGTGTTCCTTATTGAGAGAATTTCTTGTTATTTGTTTCTGAGATCAAAGACACATCAGCTGTCTGCCTAGAACTCCCCGGACTGCTGGAAGTGAACACCATTTGTGTCTCTTTTTTCTCAAAAGCTGCTTACCAGCCTTACAGGAAAATGCACATATTTAAAGGAGTCCACTGACCCCTTCATATGTGTGATACACTGAGGTTTTTGTGTTCACAGTGATGTTACTGTGATGTACACAAATAAACATCCTTCGCCTACAAGAAAGGTTGTGCATTATATTTTTGGAGCTGCTAGGTTTTGCTCTGCCTTTGCTCTGTGCCTGTGCCAATATTATCTGAAGTTACTCAGACCTACACCTGCTGAACATATAACTCACCTGACAGTTGACATAACCCACAGAATTATCATTATTCAGACCCAGGGATTCAAACAATGCCTTTCATCCTCCATTTCTAAATGAATGAATGCTACATTCTGTGGTAAGAGTCTCCCTCTGAAAAAATCTCTCCAAGTACACGTATCCCATGTGGAGTTTACAAGTCCTTCTGTTCTTACACATCTCAGCTATATGAGCTTTTTGTGTTAAGAGCTTTCTGTGCTCTGCAAACAATTATATTAAGTGTACTTGAGAGGGTTAGGATGGTCTACCAGTTTTGTGCTTTGATGAGGGCTGTGATTAGTTTTCTTCTTTACTGCTGGAGTTGTGTTAGAACTGTCCCTTGGATGGTTGCAGTTATTTCGCCATCAAAGGTGCCAGGGTATTTTACTCACCTTTTAGTAAGCATATATAATCTCCACACACATAAATTCCTTTATGCTATTATCACTAAAATGCTGATGGTGGGGGGGAGTTTTGTTGTTCTAACTCTTTCATTGCAGGTAAGAAGACAATTTTGTTTGTAGGCAAGATTGTGGCTATCAGTAAAAGTCAGTATTTTTAGAAACTGTTTACCATTAGGGAAGTGTGTGTGCTGCGTGTTTTTTCCTGATCTCTGTACAATTTTTCTCTCTGTTTGTATTTTATAGCATGTGAGTGTGAAATACCTCCATTGCTATGAGCACAGGGCCAGTTCTCCCTCTTCAGTCTCTCCTAAATCAGAATCTGTTAATCCATTTATCCTTTGTCTTCAGTGTGGTTCTTGCACTATCAGCTTCAATCGAAGCACCAGTCTACCATAGGATTCTCTTTATATATATACATATATATTTTTTTAAAATTTTTTTTTTTTTAATCTTTTCCTTTCCCAGCAGAAGAGGCTTGTTCTCTTACCCCTTCTTTTCATGTAAATGGGACACTTATGATCTCATGCCCTTTGGGTTTGAGAGTAAGTCTGCTTCATTTTATGATGCCAAAGCTGCCTTTCCTTGTTGCTTATCACCAGCCACATTGTATTCTTGCACTGACATTGCTTATCCATGGGGAGGTAATTTATGGCATGCAAAGTACATTGCTGTGCTAACTTTTAATGATGGCAGCTGTAGTTAACTCTAAGGACATTTAAATCTGCCTTCACATATAAACAGCTGATTTTGTAGTCATGGGAATATTTACACCCTTGACACTCCAACATCTTATCTCTGTGCCTCAAATGCTGCACCCAGAATGGATGAGATTTTAAACAAGAGACACAGCACAAGTCTTGTAACTAATTCAGTAAACAGAATGAAACAAAAGTCACCTGTGCAAATGACTGCAAAACAGTAATAAAAGAAAAGCCTTTGCAGTCCAAAGAGCTTACTAAGCATGTTCCATAGGAGTGGGGTGCAATGACTCTCTTACACCAGGAGTTAATGGAAAACAGCATTTTACAAATATGACTACCAGAAAGAGCAAATATTTGAGCATTTATCCTGTGGATAGTCCTTGTATAGGTGGTTCTGGGGGAAAACTCTTCATGTGTGAAAGCATGGGCTGTGGGGGAAAGGGAGAGGAATACCTGAACAACTTGTAACCAAAATGCATTATTTTCATCTCCAAGAGGTGGCTGCTCACACAGTTCCCTGCAGCCTGCCCGCACCCCTTCTCTCTGCATCTGAGGCTGCAATGCTTTACTTCTGGTGCCAGATCCAAGAGCATTTCCGTTCCTTTATGCTGGAGAATCAAGGTTGTAATTTACCACAGCTCTTATGATGTTGATGGAGGGAGGCTCTCAGTTGTGGTCTTCAGTAAGAACAAGCTTCTTTAAAAATAAAAGACAATTCAACTGTGCCTGTGTAGAGTTTTACTGGGACTCTGTTGCCACAGAGGAGGGGTAGTGAGACTATAAGTGGTAGTTGGAGTTTTGTTGTGTGCTTAGATCCTGCCTTTCCTCCTTTCAGCAGGGCTCTCGGTGTAATGGGACGTGATCATCTCTGGACTGAGTGTCAGGCTCCTATGGGCACTGCTGTGAATTTTGGCTTCTAATATTGACCAATTACAGTGCCCTCCACACCCTACATTTATTAAAGAACTTTTTCCACATGTGAAATGTGTAGCTGTTTTAAAAGAGAACTCCCCGCTCACACACACAGCTCTTGGGCATTTTATGTAGGAACTTTCTTTGATGTACTGTTAGCTCTGCTTGGTGACATGAGGGAATCTCAGCCTGCTGTGGAAGCAGGAATCATCTCAGACACCCACAGAGAAGAAGCTGAGTGAAGATGCAGAAAAATGAAGTTTTCAGCTTTGAATCCATCCTAAGCCCAGAGATTTAAGGCTAATAAGATCTGGAAAGACCCAAATGTACCTCTGCGCTAGACTATTAGGAATATCTAAAATTAGGGAAAGAAATAGAATACGTATTTTTATTCATAAAAATGCCTATATATACAATTTTGAATAGAAAGATGAACAATAGAAATATGTTTTCTGTACAAGCAAAAAGCTCTGTCAGAAGCCAGGGAGTTGAACTTCAAACAAGTACTGAATGACTGTGTGACCACCATATGTGTTCACTACTTGAATTTTTATTCTCAGAGAAGCAATAATTAAAAGAAAAATTAATAAATGCATAAATGAGATATGCACATAATTTACTGCTGACAGAAGGAGAGACACAAAATAACAAAACTGCATAAGCATAATTTCATTGGAAAATCAGTCTCATGATCAGCTTTTAGAAGGGACTGCTGCTGGATGTTTTGATTAAAAACCCCACATTTTCTGTCATAGATTTTGTGCCTTATGACTAGATAGAGCATATCAGAATATTGCTGCTTATTTATAAAAACCCTAAACTATTCTGCAGCATTAAGGGCTAACCATTCCTGATAGTTGGAGACCAGGTTATCTAAACCAAAATAGGTTAAGAAATATAGATCAATGACTCTACTCTTTGGTTTTCCCACCCCTGGTGTTTTCATATGGTTTGTTGTTACTTTTTCCCCATTCTGTCAAGTGCAGGCACTTCGAAACTCTGACTTTTTGCATCATCCTGTGCTGAAGCTCATAAATGGCACTGAGATCCATGAAAGTGTGGTGATACTGGTTTCTAAAGGCTCTTGGATCAGGTCTATGGCTGGATCTTTAGAGATCAAGATAGTGAAATGATAGCTAATTTTTACTGGGTCAAGAAAATATCTTTAAGCCCTCACCCCTACTCTGGGAAGGATTTTTGGTTTTTTGTTTCAACTATTGAAATTTTATCATGTCTACCTTTTGAGATTATGTTTTAGAAAACCATTTTTGGATCTAAACTTATAAACAAACTACTAAAGAAATGCCTCAGTGAAGCAATGAGAAAAACATTTAGAGGGAACTTGGTGGTTCTTTGAGGAAGATTAGTTTCTTTGGTACATCCTCTGGATGTCAAATTATGACATCCAGGAAAAATACTGATAAAGAAAGCACAAAGACTTTTTTTTTTTTTCATTGAGACATCAACACCTCAGAAATGGAGAGGAGAAAATTCTAAGTTAAAGTTATCAGTAGACTTCTCTCTTATGTGTTAACACTTGGTTTTTTACTAGAAAAATATATAATGAAAGATAGGAAATGAGCTATGATTTGAAAAGTTCCTCACGCTATTAAAAAGAAAGGACAATGTTATTTATATGATCTTTAAAAAATAAGTAATAATGACACATGAAAGGCTCGAATGAATGGAACAAGGGGTGATCTGCTGAAGTGTTTCATAGAAATCTTTTTCCCTAGAAGCATCACTAAATTGATTAACTTATTAGGAAAGCATACATTTTCACTGAAGAAGAAGGATTTTTTTATCCTTATTTCTGCCATCTATGCGTTCTGGTTGATGTCAACACATTTTAATCAAAAGACATTGTTTAATAGCTTGCCTACACAAAATAAAATATCTTGTTGCACTCCAGGTCAACTAACAAATACAAATTGGGCTGGCCAGCTTTAATTAGAATGGCTTGGGTTTTTTAATTTCTCCTGTCAGGCTGCAAGGAATCTATCCTTATAGTCAAAATGTTCTCAGGGGAATAAAAAGAACTCTGAACCATGGAAATTTAAATGAAAATGAAAGAAGTGAAACGGAATGAGCAGTGCCATTTGAAATAAAGTGCTAATAAAACACTCAGGTACTAGCTTCTGAAGAAGATTTTTATAGAAATGCCTTGCAGCGCTGGAAAGACTGGAATAATATTGTAATTGGCATTGCTGACCTGTTTTATGTGTACTGCAAGAAGTTTTTGTCTCTGGCTAGAAAAGATCATGATAAAACAAAGCTCCCAGAGTTCTCTGGTCTTCAGCTTTGAACGTCTAAAGTATGGATTTTTTCATTATAGTATAGTGAAAAATAAACCGGTTTAGCCATGATACAGAGAGCATAATCATCAGGTGTTCTTTCCTGCACACTCTGGGATAATATTTTTTGCAATAGCTTTGATGAGGATTCTACTTAGCAGACTGTGAAAACGTGACCTTCAAAGCTATGCTATGTTATAATCATGTGTACAGTGCCCTGTAACCAAATATAAAGCTCATGCATTGTGTGTTTGGGTGTCATTTTTCAGAACATTTTTATTGCTCATCTAGGCCTGGAAACTCTGTTAAAACCAAATCAACCATTCATTCCTGCAAAAGAGGCAAAAATACAGTCTTATTAGCCGTGACAAATTCAGCAACAACTCTGGTATGAGGGGGGATTATCAAAGGCAAAACAAACAAAGAAAAGCAATCAGGAGCTGAAATATGTGATTGAGATATTGAAGGTGCTTTGCAATTATTAGGAATTCTTTGCAGGCAGGTATAATGCAGCCTTCTCACATCTCCTAGTGTAATTACAGTGATGAGGAAAAGATTTTCAGGTCAGGTCCTTAATTTAGATAATTCTGTCTTAATATTCAAGGATAATACACCAAAAGATTAACATTCAGAGTGCTGAAAGGACTCTTGTGCCTTGCAGTGTCTCACTGCAGCCAGCTTAATTGTGGATATGTCTAATATCTTTCTTGCTTTATAACATGGACTCTGCTCTGCAGAAAGGGATCTCATATTTTGCTTATTTTTTTCCTTCCTAACCATCACTCTCAAGCTGGCACTTTTGTCAGCTGCAAATCATTATTTCTGCACCCTGCATGGGTGGGAGCTCACCAAAGCTGAGCAATGATGTGGGCACAGTGTTCCAGATATCCCCTTTTCTCTGGTGTGCAAGTCCCAGGGAGCTGCAAACATGTGCCCACCCATGTGCCACGCTTGTGTTGACGTTGCAAGTCTTTCCCATTGCAGCAGAAAGTGCAGGTACAAAAATGGTAATGATGGAGACATTTTCAGGCTTAAAATATACTTTCCTCTCTGTGAAATAACTGTTATTGAACAGCAAAAGCACAGGCTTTGTTTTACTGCTATTCATCTAAATCTCTTCCCTTTTTCCGGAAATTTGCTGTGACTTGACAAAATGCATGTTTTTTGATTAACAGCCTTTATTAACAAACACAAAGGTTAATAGAATTTAAGCATCTTGAAATGTGATTTAATTTGGAAGACTGTAGTCTGTGAATATTAACTACTAACTAATTAAATTATTCAATGACAAATCACATCAGGCAGGCACCTATGTAATATCAATTGGCGCTGTCATTATAACGATTCTTCCAAGCACTAGGATGCAGGCAAACTCTGCATTAATGTTTTGGCTCAAGGTGTTAATCTGTAAATGAACAATTCATCATGTGAAGGAAAAGGGAAATAGCTCCAGGTTTGTGTCAGATTGCCCTGATGTTAACTGCTGCTCCTTGATGTGACATTGTCTAGACCTATAACCAGTGGGAGTAATAGAGGGGAAGAGTGGCCATTCCATTATTTTGGATGAATTAAACTATTGGCTGCCACTACCCAAGTATAGTGTTTCTAGTGATCCATATCCATGACTTACATTAATAAAAAAAATTGATATGTTAGGTGTTTGCTTCCAAACTTTAAAAATATAGCCTTTATATTCATATGCCATTTAAAATAAGTACCTAGGCAATATCTTAAAGTTACTTCTTTTTTTTTTTCTGTCTAAAAAATAGAGACAGGGTCTGCTGAAATCAACAGGAGCCATTCTTTTGTTTTCTATTGACTTTATATTAGCTTTTATAAGAGTGCATTACTGAAGTGCCATGAGGGACATAATTTATGCTGGCAACTATAGAATGAAATTAACAATTGGAGGGTTATTGCATAGTTCACCATAAGGGAAAGAGGTGCATCCTTAGTCCCATATAGCAGTTATATACCAACAGTTATGCAGACAGGATCTAGGTAATACCAAGACAGAAATTTGTCCCCCAGCTCACAAAAATGAAGGCAACAGACTTCAGACTAATTCTGTTGTAAAGCACTAGATTTTTGGATACATTACTGTTTGTTTGAAATATTTTTTGCTTGACTCTTCAGTAGAAGAAAACCTTATTAGAAAATGTATTTTGTGTGTATACAGCTAGAGATTAGACATATTATGATTGTAAAGAACATTCTATTTCTTCCCCAGAATACACCGTGTATGCAGAATATGATGCTTTAACATCTAACAAAGACATAATTTGAATGTCTCTGAATTCAATCAATACTTTGATTCTCTTAAAAAGAGTATTTTTAGTGTTATTAAATTCATGTTTATTGCCAGGCTACCTTACAGGAAATATACTTTGTTCATTTTGGTTTTAAAATAATTCTGTATACTTTTGAAACAAGGCTCACAGCTGCTTTCTTTGACCTTTTTGTGCTTTTAATAAGCATTCTCCTTTTAGTCAGTCTCTTCTGAGATACTCTTTATCCTTTCTACAGATATTAGCAGTCTTGATTCAAGAAAACAAAATCCAGCCAGAAACCTCTGGAAGACCCTGGAGGTTTGTCTTGTCCATGGGGTTTCATAAATTTAGGAGTAGTCTGTCTCAGCTGAAAACGCACAACACAGGCTACTCCAGTTACAAGGTGTCTCATCGTAATATCTTCAGTGCTCCAACAGAATATTGATGTTCTGTGGAGCAGACATGCCAGGTTACCTTGACCTGCTAACATGGGATTACAGCTACATCAGTATATTTGGCTTCCTTGCCTACACTCAAATGTTCAAACAGACTTTTGTTTCTTCTCCCAAGAGCCATCTGCACAGCACAATGGACTCAGATTAGGCTTTCTTCACCACTTATTGCTCAGTCTTTTCAGAACAGCAATTATTTGGTACCATCATAAATAAGCCTTCTCCCTCCTTAGCGTTCATTGTCCTGTCTTATCCCTCTGTTTTCTGCTTTAGGTAGTTTAAACACATTTAGGTGCTTTTTACAGTCTCCTCACTCTTCCCTAGAACAATGTGGAAAGTCAGAGAAAAATTCAGCTCCTGCTTTCTCAGCTCTGTCAGTCTTGCTGTTACTAAAGCAGAATCATGTCAATGAGAAGCATTTCACATCATAGCACTGACATAAACCTGGAGCTGTTTCCTTTCTGTCTCATAAGATGGATTGTTCATTTGTAAATGAGCACCTAGAGCCAAAATATGAGTCCTGACTTTGACTACATTGCAGTGTTCAGAAAACTTTCCTACTTTCCTATTCAATGCAAACTTGATAAATCCTGCAGTGCTTACTGACAGGTTAATAAAGCCTTTCTAGTCAACAAGGCCACTGTTTACAGAATTGCACAGAATCACTGGAGAAATGGTGTCTTTCCTCATTCTGCTGTGTTCCTCTTCAAGTTGTTATCAGAATTTCATGCAAAAATCAAAACAGATGCAACACCAGGCACCTCCTATGATTTCTGATTTGTTCTCAGATTTTCCTCTAGTATTTAACATTGTTTGCTTATCTGGACTTATAACAGGGATTTTTGAAGAAGTTTCTAAAATTACTCAAATTTTCCTCCTGTTAAAAAAATTCAAATCCTATATTTTAAATGCTAGAGTTGTTATTTTTGATTGCAGCAATCAACATTGCATTTCATCTGATCACAGATAATTTATATCACCTGGAAATGTTTTATCTCCCTGTTTACTCTCTTTTCCTACTACTTTGTAAACGTGTTGAATAGCATGGGTTTACTAAATGGATGCCACTGGGCCTCTGTGACTACCATCCTCAGCTGTGAGTGCTGGCTCTTTCTTTTTATACTTGTCTCTCAGTTTTCAATGAATTACTGATCTGCAAGAGAACTGTTATCCTTCATTGTGTGAAAGCTTTCCTTTTTCAAGAGCACTGTCACAAGCTCTTTTAAAAATCCAAGGACAATGAATTGTCCACAGCTGCCCAAACCACACCACAGCTACCCAAACACTTGTTGACTCCTTCAAAGAGCTATAAGAGGTTTGAAGAAAATATCTGCCACCTACAGAACCTGCAGAATTTTTCCCTAAGGGATATCCAAACATCTACTGTTCTAGTTTTCACTCTGATTTTTAGATGTTTACCTGAAAGTCACAATTGCTCACCTGTAGTTTCTTGCCTACCTGGTGGAGCCCCTCTCAAAGGCTGAGGTTGCATTTTTTGCTTTCCACTCCTCATGTGCTGATAAGGGTTTGAGTGACAGGTTTTATGACACTAGAGTTAGCACATGTTTTGTTTCCTATTTATGCATAGTCAGCTTTTCTGTAAGGACTCGAGTGCACAGGAGAGTACAAAAAAGCTGCTTAAAATCTGTGTTTTATTCACCTACTTTACTGAGATAAGAGACACTAATTTTTCATTACAGTGTAAATCAAATGCATTATTCAGCCAATGTGACCTTGCCAACAGATCCTGAATATCTTCCAGTCCTTGAGATTTTGTTTAGTACAAATGGATCATATTCAGTATCAGCTGGAAGATCAAATGTAAATGTTGACTTACTGGTTATTAAAAAATGAACAATTTATTAGATATCAATAGGGTATTTGCCTATCACTGAATTCACACCAGATGACTAAAAACATTAAATAATTGATGCAACAGGAAAGTCATATGTTATTCTTTATTTTCATCTGATGTTTTCAAAAAAGGGATAAAGGGCTTTATACTCCCATTAACATTTTTTTCAGAGTAAGCAACTGTCCACAGGGGCCTCCACTTTTATTTTTAACACACATATTGTCAGAAGAAACAAGTGGCATGAATTTTATTAGAAGCACAATTCTCTTTATCAAAAATTTCTTCTTTGGGAATAATTCTCAGTTAAATTTAGGCTGCTCTCACATGGCCCATGATGGCTCAGGGATTTGAAACTTAGAGGAATTTCAGACCATTTATTTATTCCTTCTAAGTCACAACTGTTTGCCTTTTAAATTTTATGCACATTAGTGATTGCTAGCTGGTTTTATTTGCACTCACACTGTACTGACCCATCCATTAAAAATCCATTGCAAGAGATTGAGAGACTTTTTTTTTCCTTTTTTTTTTTATCAGCCAGGTCAAGGTACTGTTGAAATGACTCAATCATTTTCCTGACAAGAAATAAGGCTATGTTAAATGAGCTTGCATTCTTTAATTAAAAAGAAAAACTGGGTATATGAAACATCAGTGTACTTTGTCAGTGGAATGTCTCATGTAGCCAGAACCACAGCATGGGTGGCAGCAGAAAAACTCAGCCTGAGCTTTCTTGTCTCTGTAGCTGGATGCTAACACTTTTCAGTAAAAACTTCACACCACCAGTTATTTGACATCTTGCATCATTTCTTTTACCAAGGGTCTAGCTAAGTGTTGTGCATTTATTTCCAGCAAGGCTGAGCTAATGAGGAAACAGAACAAGTCTTTTACTTGGTGTGATTTGGCAATGTCTTTTGCTGGAAAGAAAACACTATTTAAATTCTGTTGAATTACACTTAATTTAAGAGAAATCAGGATAACCTGCCTCTAAAACTGCCTGCTGCCAGGAAATATTTTTGATGTCAGTATTAAATATACACAATAGACAGTATTTTTAGAAAGTGCCTACTGTATTGTTTAGGATCACAGTGAAGTTGCCAAATCTGGAAAGCTTCAAATTGTGCTAGATTATATTCTCAGCTTTTGGAAATTTCTCAGACTTTAAAATCTGCATATTTTGCTCCTTCAATATTCTAGAAATAGGTTTCAGTGCATTCTTGCAGGAGACCTGCATTGATGAGCAAGGAGCTTCTGGCAAAACTCAAACTGAAGAACGAAGTTCACAGAATGTGGAGAAAAAGGAGAAGCCACTTGGCAAGAATGTAGGAATGTTTTCAGAGTATGCAGGGATGCACAGAGGAAGGCTAAGGTCCACTTGGACTTAAATCTGGCAAGAGTTGTCAGGGAAAACAAGAACAGTTTCTTCAAGTATATCAGTAGCAAAAGAAAGATAAAGGAAAGTGGGCTCAGTGATGACTGAGGTGAGTGTTCTGGAAGGATACAAAGAGAGTAGAGTTACTGAATGTCTTCACTCTTTGGTGCTATAACCAGCCCTCAGGAACCCTAGACCATGCAGGCAAGAGAGAAAGTCTGGAGAAGGGGTTGGGTTAGAGATCAAACAACAGTGTAGAGAGGAAATTTTAAACTTTCATTTAGAAAGCAAATGTAAGCAAAGCTATTCCCTGCAAAAGCATCCCTGTGTAAGCACAGGAAAGGAAAGCTGTCGCAATTTACTGATGTGAATACTCAGACAACTCCGGCTCCAGCTGACAGCAACTGAGAGGAGCTGATCCTTGTTTCTGGAGACAACAATGGAAACAGAAATCATGTTCCTTATGGATGGTGTGAACTTGGAAGCTCTGAAAACTGACATAGGATCTTCAATGGATTCCTCTAGCTGACATTTTTGTTTGTTTCTCATGGTCCAATTAATAATGGAAAACTTAAGTTGTGATAATTAAAAATTCATCCATAAGGTTTTCCCCTAAAGCCATACACATGAATTTGGTGCCAGAGCTGGACGCATGACAACTGCCAGGTCTTGTCCACACACACAAAGGTTATAGAACTGATGGGAAAATGCAGCATCTCTGGTCCTTTGCAATGGTGTTTGAACACATGGTGGTTTACACACCTAGGACATCATAATTAGTAGTTATTAGTATTTCTGTAGCATGAATATCATGGCTTTTTGCTGCATGGCACTCACCCCAGCATATTAAGCTGCTGTTTCCAACCTGACTTATGCCATTTTTGCAGCACTGACATTGACTGTTTTGTTGTGCTTAAATAACATTGCTTGTTAGTCTGTGGTTCCCTTTGCTCATTCCTGCTGACCTCAATGTTTCAGTTGATATTACTGCCTGTAGCATTCTGGCCCAACCTACTGGAGTCAGTGATTTTTTGTTTCTATTTTCTACAACCTACTCAGTAACATCTCCACTGCCATCGCATTTACATTAATGACCCTCTGTTAAATCATGAGGGTGTCATGCTCTGTAATTCTTATCAGACCTAGCTCTGGAAATCATCACCTTTCTGTATTTGTGGCTTAGGAAGGTTCTGTGATACGAATTTTTGGAGGTTGAGCAAATATTCTGAGGAAGAATCACACTGTTGACTTGTTCATATGATCCTTTAGATATCTGTTTGTGGCCATTTGAGGGAAGGGGTGCAAGGAAATGGTGATATTTGTTCTGAAAAATAAGGCCATTTTATATTTTCAACCAGTGATGCTTATTACTTTTAGGCAGATACTATAGAGATACATAGTCTTCATGCTTACCAATATCTTTTTTCTCCATGAATTCCTTCAATTCCTGTTAATAAGAGGATTCAGTCTATAACTGTGCCATTCAAGAGGGATAGCAATATCCCCCTGAGTTCCCCAGATATAAAATTGTAAGGTAATATCAACTAAATGTGGTTGAGGTTTGCCATACTAGAGTCAGCTTGAGTGCTTTTTAACTCATTTCTTTTTTTAACATACCAGCTAGCATGAAGGGAAAATAACTGAATAATACAACTCTTAATTGGCTGTAAATAGATAGAAATATGTGTTAACATATGGTGACTGTTAATGGTGGTTTACTTTGTATAAAATAATTTTATCCTCTGTTTGTCCAAAAGATCTCACCAGAGAAGCACAGCAACATTTCGTGTAGTACATGTTTCTCTCAGTGTTTTTAACATGATAGCTAGAGTTGAATGTTAACCAACTCTATTTTCTGTGGCTTGGCAGCAAATCTGATCTTTGATCATATCTCTCGTTTGCATCACACTTTTCTTTTCTTTCAGTAATTTAGTGCAGTTTAGTTTAAATGTGCAAAATAAAGATGGTTTGCTGGCCACTAAACCAAAACAAATATATTTTTCCCACTTAACAACCTTCTCATTTGCAGTTAGCCTTGTGCATAGCAAAACAGAGACTGTGGAGCATATGTGAGGACTCAACATTACTGGCAGAAGGAAAGCTTTTTAAATGTGAAGGACACCCACTGGGCAGTTCAGAATCTAGGGCAAAAATTGCTATTTCACTCACTCATTCCCCAAATTTACAAATCTTTTATATAAAAATCAGTAGCATTTATTCGAAGGCAATTCTGTAGCTGGCTGGTTTTGGCAGGTGGGCAAAGTGTTTTAAAATTTTCAGCCTTAAGAAAACAATTGACACTTGATAATGGATAGTAGCAAATGGTGCAGTACAAACAGGAAAAGCTGTGAATGGTCACTTGCCTTCAAAGGATGAGTTAATTTACTTACAGACTTGTTCTGTTCTTCTCCACCACTCTGAATTTTGCAGACTCAAGCAAATCTTACGCCTCAACAAAACCAGGTGTACGCAAGCAGTCTTTATGGATTTTAATTCATTAACAAAGACATTTAACTCTACAAATGTGCCATAAGTCTCCTTTGTCAACTTATATAAAGCTTATTTGAATTATCCTCTTAGTACAAATTAGGGAAGGTTATAGCCTTTACATGGATTATTTTATCTGCAAGCACCACCGCTGTGCAATTTCCTCAGACTAAGTATGAACCAGAACTACAACTGGAGGTCAGGGAAGAGTAAGGGCATTTTTAACTCCATACTACGAGGGTTCATTTTGAAAAAATATCTGAAAAATTCATGTTCAGCTGTAAACTACTCATCATCCAAGCAGGGCCTGATGGTGCCCCCTTCAATAACTCTGAATAGTTCCTTTGTGAGTGGCCTGTTGAGCCCCAGGTAGATACTCCTCAAGAGTGGCTGTGAACTGCAGGATGTGAGGAGGTTCTGCTGAAAGGACTGGGGCACAGCCTAGCCCTTGGCATATGGTCAATGGAAAGCATGGCTTGATGTTAAAAAAAGAATGTTTTTAGTGTTCCCAGAGCTCTGCTGATTATTCACATCTCGTGAACTCAACAAGCTGTAAATAGCAGGCAATCATGCATTATTTGTGAATGGTCTCCCTGCAGTTCTGCTTAGTCCTATAAGGCACACAGTTAATATGGAAACCTGTGAATCATTCCCAGGGAAGCATTATCATGCTCTGTAGACACCTGGATTAAACCTTGTCTTACATGCTTTTAGAGATGCATTCTTTGCTTTTTAATGTAAACCAGATAATAACTCTTCACCAAATATTATAAATTGTTAACACCTCTATAAATTAAATCCTTATTTCCTGGATTGTCAGATACAGTAAGGGAAATCTTATCTTTTTTGTTGTTTACTATTTTACTCTAAAAATATTGGTGTTCCTGTACCAAATGCCATCCCACCTGTGGGAGATGCACACAGAAGCTGTAGGAAGTTCCCTAGTTTCTATGTGCATGTTTAGTGAGGTCCTAGAGTCTTGATATACTGTGAAGGTTTCCAAGCTTCTCACCAGATTTTAAACTCAATTTACAAAAGTTTGCTATTATTTCTCTCATGTGTGATGTAGCCCGGCTGATTCCTCTCCCCATTTTCACGATGCATTTGTCTTCTCCTCGTAGAAATATTAGTCACAAGATCTTGGAGGCTGTAAGGGTCAGGAACAACCATTTTATTATCTTCTGTAACCCTGGAAGGGTCTAGAAGCTTATCTGTCTTGCTCTGCTAGCTTCTGGTTATGATGGCTAAAAGAGGCCTAAGTAATTAAAGCTCATATCTGAAGATTGCATTCTCTCTTTATTACCTGTAACTACAATTTAACATTTTTTTTTCCTATGAAGATGGAAAAACATGACACCAGTGGAAAGTTAAATTCAGAGCACAGTGAAACAGTGAGTTCTCAGCACCTTGATACTGCACTGTGACCATTGTTTTCTGTTTCTGAAAGCATTTAAATTGTCCCATACTGCATTTCAGTGCATTTTATAATATCTTAGTCTAAAATTATTCTTTATAAGAAGATAGTTTATTACTGGGGAAAAGAAAGAAAAATTCATAAATTCATCATGAATATTGATTCATATTTTATGAGAATCAAGAAATAAAAAAAATATATAAAAACTCTAGAATGCATTTTCCTTGACTTTCATAATATTTATATTTTCATACAGTGTCTTCCAGGTTATGCAAATATTGAGCTTGGGTTTTTATATGTGAGGAGCCAGAAAATTAAGATTTTTTTCCTGACAAGTTAAATATAAATACAATAATTTAACTTGGGGTATTAGCTGCAATATTGCTCAATATACTTAAATAATTCCTGAAAAAGATGATTAATAGGAAGGCAGCAGAATTGGCAGAGCGTACAGGCAAACGGGTCAGTCATCACAAAGGAAGGCTGATTTATGTGTGAGGGATGGAAAGATGTTCACACTGGTTTTCTGGTTTAAACATCAACTCTGTGGTGAAGTGCTTCCAGACTCAGTGGCCCCATGCTCTTACTCAATGCCGTGGGCTGATGGATGAGCTTCACCAGGGTCGTGGCAGCAAACGAGACTCCCCATCGGTACATGCAAAGCGTCAAAACATCTATGCAAGTGCAAAGGACTCTGAATTAATTATTCAGTTCAGGAAAGAGATTTGGATGTTGTTCCAGACAGCTTAATGAAGACTTTAGTGATGGTCAGAAGTCCAAAAAAACATTAAGAAACATGAGGAATAAGATGGGGAATAGCATGTAAAACACCATAATTAGACCTGATAGGGAAATGTTCCCTCAGCAATGGGTAATTTGAGAACTCTGAACAAAACCCACACCTTTATTTGTAAAAAAACCGCCGACCATTCAGACCAAAAATTTAATTACATTCATAAGGAGTCTAGTCAATTAATAACAGGAATAAAAATAAGAAGGATGTTCAAAATTGTTTTTGAAAGAGGTAATAAGCTGTGCGTTTCATTTCCATGCTTATCCCAGTAAGGAAATACTTAATGGGGAAGACTGATTACACCACAGATTTAAAAAAACTGTTGTGCTAGCCACTGATAGGAAAGGAGAAAGGATTATAAGGTTAAGTGAACTACAGGATTAAGCCAGTGTAGTGTTCCTATATTCTTGCCCTTTGCCTATGCTCCCTGAAAATTAATCCATGGCAATATTTCAGCATGAGCTCTTTGGTGGAACTATGGCCTGGGCAATGTGCATTAAAAGGTGTCTCATGATTGAAGCAAAATGATACCAAAATTTAGGAAAAACTCAAAAAAGGGTATTGTTAAACTACAGGAAATTTGCTCTTAAATGAAAGATATAAATGTTTTTGAAATTTTGTGTTAAAGCAAAGATATATTGAAGTTAATTATCAGTGTGAAGCAATATAGAACCTGGTTCACATAGCTGCACTCCGCTGGCCTCAGTACAGTACAATATTCTCCCTTCAATGAAGCTATGCCACTTTTAATCGTAAAAGTTCTATCAGGTATCTGCTTTAGGCTGTACTTGAACAGACAGGGTCCTAATTCCCCATTGGTGTAAATTGCTGCAGCTCCATAGGGATCTTAATAATTTTAGCCGTAATGATCTGATCCAGGATAGCCTGAACATAGAATTTTCCTTTGACCTTGCAACAATTTTTAAATTAATTTTATGAGGAAAGTAAATACAGCTGAGCAGAGAGCAGAGATTAGATCTACTCTACTCTACAGAGAGTAGATCCTATGACATTTGTAACAGCATTTTCCACAGGATGATGCAGAAGCAGAAAGATCACAACCTCCATCAATAAGTAAAGGATACTGTAAAGCACTTAAATGGAATGGAATTAATCACTACTTAGCTAGCAGGGCAAAATCTATGCATTGATGTTTGTCTTATCCCCCAGCTAGAGACAACTAAATACTCAGTGCTTTGCCTTCCCTCTGTTAGTCTCAGTAAATTCTCATTTTCTTTTCTTCTTCATCAGGAATGTTTGTTTTCCCCTACCATCTCTTGGCATCTTCCCCCACCTCCATTATTTAATTTTCTTTTAAATTCTAGCAATACTTATTCTTTACAAATCTTACACCCTATCTCCAGATACTTTTTATTTCCTTTTCCTTTATGTTAGGCTTTTCTTCACTTTTTTTTCTCCCTTATCTTTTTCTTCCCTCTGTCTTCAGGAAGTTCAGTGTTCAAGTTAATCTAACAGCACGAAGCTCGCTGATATGATCAAGACTTGTGAAATAGAAACTAAGCTCTGACTGATTTTAGAGCCTTCCCTTGGCAAATCTCACATGAACAAATTGGTTCTTGACATTTGATCAGGTCTGCTTGCTTCTTAAAATATGCTTTAAAATTAATCTGCAGGCCTGGTTCTCCTTTTATTCTGGAAATATTGTACAATTGTTTCACAAAACTTCCTTCTCCATAGAGCAATTCCTGATTTGATAAGTATAATCCAAGTCAGTTATAGGAAATTCACACTTGGCTTGCTTCATTATAATCCCACATATTAATGAGAAGTTTTAATCTATTTCTGTATGCCTATAAAGATTCAAGCTTCATAGAAAAAATAATAACTCCTTTACACAGTTAATACTGTAGAGAGAATGATATTAAACATATCATATATATCTATACAATACTCATACGGAATCACAAATGGTTTGGTTTGGAAGGACCCTTAAAGATCATCTGGTTCCAACCCCTTGCCATGGGCAGGGACAACTTCCACTTAGACCAGGTTGTCCAGGGCCCCACCCAACCTGGCCTTGAAGTGGTCAGAGATCTGAACACTTCCAGTACTTCCACAGCTTCTCTGGGCCAGCTGTGCCAGGGCCTCACCACACTCATAGCGAATAATTTTTCCTGATATCTAATGTAAACCTTCTCTCTTTCAGTTTGATGTCATTACCCCTTGTCCTACTTAATGGAGCTGCTGCTGCTGCTGTGTGTCATTTTTCCTGGATTACTTCACTTTCTTTATGTCTTTGGACTGAGACAACCCAACCCTGCTGTCATGCTGATGACCCTGAAAAATCCTGTTAACCTGTTGTCTGGAAGGATTAATTAAATAACTGTTGCCCCCTTAAGGACATAGAATAGGCTTTATCAAATGCATCATAATAATTAGGTTTTTAATGAAAAGAAATAATTATGTTGAAAGTTATTCAGTTGAGAAACAGATACAGCAAAAAAAGGAAGATCAGCATAAGCTAACCTCTGTAACCCATCATAGGAGAAAGGATTGCAGCTCTTAGCCTGATCCTGACACATCCAGCATCCTGTTTAGTCCTGTTCTAGGCATGAGACATGACACAGAGAGTCTTTTCTCAGGCACAGTGACTTGGCTCATCATTTCCAACCTCTCTTTTGAGCAGAGGTTCAGAGACAGCAGCCAGGCCCAAAGTCCATTCCAATCAGTGTACAGGTACTCAGGAAAGCTGGATAAGGCCATTAGATGAGCAGAAGCTTTCATACTCCTTCAAGGAGGCAGGAGGCAGGAGGCTGGCATTCCAGCCATGACAAAGTGTGTTGAATGTGGCTCTGGTCGTGCAGCTGCACAGCCCCTGTTCTGTGAGAGGCACTGGGCAGCACCAGCGCTGTGAACACAAGGAGGTTGGAAGGCTGGGTTTTCACCACAGCTGGTTGGGATTTTGAATTATACATCCAGTTTCCAGAGGGTCTCTCATTCCTTATTTTGTATTTAACTAAGTTAAACCTTAACCTAACCTAAACCTTAACCTAAACTAAGGTTTCTGCCCTTTCCTCTCTTACTCAGAGAATGGTATTAATTGTGTGCATTTCAAGCGACTGCAGCAATCCTACTAAATTTACCCAGAGTTCCAAATATACGTAGAGTATCGTAACCGTAATGTCCTCATTCTGTCATATTTGCTTGAAATGTGTGTACTTGTGTATTAGGTAGCTTTACTCTGCCTAGAAAAAAACACAAAAAGTGGAATGAACTGTTTCTCTGTCTTCAAACAGCTTCATTCTGTCAGTAATATTAAAAAAATAAAAAAAAAAATTGCTTAGAGATCAGAGATAATTATCTCATGGGCCTGTTGATATTGTTCTCCTTATCAATTTATTTAATACAATTTTGGTTGCATTGGCTCAGCAGTAGTTTTTAATCCTTCTAGCCTAATGGAAATCTTGCAAGAAGAGTAAGGACTTTAAAAGAAGACTAATTAAACGGGAAATAACTGAAGAGACTTGCTAAATACAAAACTTCATATACCTATTTTGCCACAATAAAGCCAGTCAGTGCCAAAAAGGGTTTGTATATTTTCCAGGAATACAAACTGAAGATGTTAAGTTGGCACCATAAATACCAAAAGGCAGCGTGGGAAGAGATGGGATGGAGTTGAGTTACAGGCTGTGGGACAAAGGAGCACATGGCAGCACAAAGGAACACAAAGGAGCACAAAGGAGCACATGGAGGCACAGAGAGGTTTGTCTCTGCCGGACCCTGGGGGGAGGAGGTGCCACCCGGCAGACCCCTACGGAGAGGAGCTGCCGGGAGCTGACAGACGGGTGAGCAGCGCCTGATCACCCCACAGAAGGACATTCAGAAAGTGCTGCTGATGTGGCAGCATGGGATAGGTCAGGTAGTGAGTATTGCCATGTAAGGAAATGCTGTGCCTTGAAGAAGTGCATAAAACCAGCTCGTTTCTTTGAATAAACGATTCAGGTTCCCTGCCGGTCTGGGTCCGTGTCCCAGTCGCTACCAATGGTGCCCTGCATCAGGGACTGGAGCTGCAGGTGAGCCACAGAGGACATGAGGGCTGGACAGTCCTCATCGGACCCAGTGAACTCCGTGTTGCAATCACCGGCAAGGCAGGTTCTTGACTAGCCATGGCATAAAATGGGATGGTTATGGCTTCCATTTCAGAGGGAAATTATTCAAGAGCACAAACTAGTGGCTTGGACATGTTGCATGTTTAAAATTCTCTTTTCAGCAACAAATTCTACTTACAAATTGCTTTGTTGCTGGGAGGATTTTCAGTTATATGAAAACTTCCTATAATAAATCACTGCTGTTCAAATAAAGTCTTTATTCCTGCTCCTACTGAATTTACATGGACTTTAGTGATACAGGATTGCAACAAAAGGGTACAAGTGGCTTATACTAACTTTGATGGGTGCATTTCATCCTTTTGCAATAAGAAAGAAAAAAAAATATAGATGATGGGCTGATTTTTTTGAAGAGTTGTCCCTACAGCCTGAATTTTCTTTCATACTGAGCAAACTTCAGAGTGGAAAGTGAAGGCTATCAAATAGCAGTGAACAACAATAACAATATATATTTTACACTTCAGTAGCTCTTTCTACCTGGGACTCTTAGAACTCTAAATACTAGCTGATAGAATCTAATTAGTTTTACCCCCTTTTAGCAAAGAAAGAACAATTCTCTAATTAATATGACTCATCTGTATGAATGTTGAAGAACTGTTTTAAGTTATTTGGTTTCTCAGTTTTTGATCCTTGCTATGGAAAGAACAGACTGACATGCATTTCTATAATAATGTGGCATTTGCCACATTTACATTCTGCTTGTGTATAACTATCCCATGGGGAAATCCTTATCTTCCTTACAGTTCTTCTAGATAAGCTCATAGTTATGCAATTATTGCATGGATGAGGTGCCCTGTTTGATCAGTTGATATCTGAAAATGTTCTTTTAGTGGAGCCAGTGTAAACGAAGAAGAGAGGTAGTTATTGTTGGTTGGTTTATTTCATAAAGGAGAGAAGTGTGGATGTGTATGAAGCAGGAAACAAGAAGGGCTCACCTAAAGCAAGAATACAGGCTTAATTGTATTTCTGTCTGCTTAGCACAAAACAGAAGAGTAAAATATGCATCTTTATGATTGCAGAGAGCAAGTAATAAAAAAGAATTATTATTTACTTGCTATAGAAAATAATATCCATTGCTTTCCAAATGAAGATGAATGGTGCTGATTCTGTGATTAAGATGTTAAAAAGCCCATCCAGGAAAGCCTTTGTTTTATGCATTGTATTACACATTTTGTCAGCACTGATCACAAGAGGCGGATGGAGGAAAGTCTGTGTGGGGAGGGAATCTAGACATCTCCAGCTGATTGATCATTTATCTTTACTCGACCTCTGCAAGGGGGATGATGAGAAGTTGTACTGTAAAAAATGGGATGGCTGCAGAGGCACCTTTCTCCTAAAGTGAGCACCTTGGAAATTCTGCTACTACTGAGTCTGCTACTCAGACTTAGGGTTCATGTTGGGAGTTGGGATAGAGGCCCCAGGGGGTCAGGAGGATTGTGTTTCCTCCTGCAACTGAGTGTTCCTTAGCTGCCTGAGGCACTGTTTGTCTGGACAAATGGGATTGGTGTCAAAATTCTGACAGAAGAGATAAATCACCAAATTTTGTAAACTCACATGACTTTTCTGGGTAACAATAGCCCTTTATGTCTGTGCTGCGAAAGTGACCATTTAGACACCTTCTAGAACTGCTCAGAGCTTTAAAAATAAATGAGCATTAGCTGCTTAAAAATACACATATTTCTTGTATGATCAGATGTTAAAAAGATAATGTAGGGTGTGATTCAACACTTTTACACCAGTAAGCTTTTGAAAATGCTACCTTTTGCTCCCAGGCATTTTTCTTTACAAAAGGACACGTAGAAAAGATGGAGTGATTTGTCTTGGTGAGTGAGAGCAAAGTGAGGTCACTCTCTATAAGCAGCAACTGTTATGATAAACAGCACATCATAAAGCCATGGTTGGCTAAGCAGAATAATTTTAAATATTTTGCTGGATACTCAGAACAGCTGTACATTGCTGGTGCTGCCTCAGAGTGATCAACAAGGAGACTCAGAGCACTTGGTGGAACCTCTTATTTGCTCACTATTCAGCAAAAAACCCACTCTGAGTCCTCTCATGGAAGTAACTTCTTGGCATCTTCCAAATGACTTTCTCTCTCCTGTACTTCTCTTAAGCTGAATACATGAGATGCACAAGCATCTTTGCTACTCTAAAGACTGCTGGATCTTTCTCTCTGTGTAAATATATCCAAATGTGGCCTTTAATAGCTGCGGAGGATGTGATTTTCCTGCTGGTGTGGCATGTGGTGCCACTGACAATTTGTCTGCTACAAAATCTCATTTGTGGCAAGGGCCCCTGTGTTTTAACTGTGACTACAAATCTCAAGACACGTCCAAAAAAGCCCAGTTGCCTGTAAGGAGGTAAGAAAGGACATGAGGACCAATATCTTAGGAATCTAAGTGGGATCCCAGGATTAGCTAAATCTTGCTAAAATGATAGTTTTCAAAGGAGGAATCTGGGCATAGACAGAAAATTTGGTACAGCATTATCTGAGCTGAGTATCTTCAAAAATAGAGGTGGGTGGAGGAGATTTAAGGCTCAGGAAACACTGAGAATTTGTGGTGGTAGACATAAAGGAAGGAGGCGTAGAGGGCTGCATACCACTAAAAATATGCCCTCCTCATAAAAAAAAAAAATCTGAATATTTTTTACTTCTTTCCTTTGATATTTTTTTCTCTTGACAAGAGTTTCACTTTGCCATTAAAGCACAGGAAATTCATGTATTTCTACAGGAAGCTTGAAGATCCATATGGATGTAACCCAAAAAATAAAAACTGCTTTGGAATTTTCATTCACTTCCTGTTCAGTAGGACTTTTAGCTATTAATTTAACTTGAGGACTAGTCTAACTCAAAAAGGCATACACAGTGTGCAGACAATGGCAATTTGCTGAGGTGAGTGAGATGAATCAACTCATGGTGTGACTGATTTCTTCTGCTAACTATAAAAAGTACACTGATGATTAAACTAGGAAAGATACCTCATGCTTAGGTATCTACTGTTAAATGACATGAATCCCACATGAATGACAAAATTAAGCAGAAAAAAAAGCAACAATTGTTATAGAGAATCATCTGTGCTCACAGTTCATCTCTCAAAGGACCCTCTCCTATTGGCACTGGAATTTAAATCTCTTCCTGCACTGGAGCACAGTATTGCCATGTTTGGTAAAGTGATAATAATTCCACTGCATTAAAAGGGTAGATCAGTGCACAATTTTTAAGAACAAGCACTGATTCCAAGGGAGTATCTTTGTTTAAAAATTGATGGTGGTGCTATGTGACCCACTTTATTCTCAGGGCAGAGAGAGTCCAGTGCTTTTTCTGCCATCTGTGCTATCAAAAAGCACTTGGAGTCAGGGTCAGTTAATAAGGAAGATAGGGCTCATTTGTTCTTTCCCTTTTGGGGTCATCAGGGAGTCTCATCTCCTTTTCTCCTTTTCAGGATGGTCCTGTTCATATATTTGGGAGAGTTTACTATTTATTTCAGTCTAGAATGTAAAGCTGGTTCTCTGACATTCCTAATCTTTACTAAACCCCCCAAAATCACACCCACCCCCTCTTTAAGAACAGATTACTGTTACAGTGCAGTTTCTGAACATTGCTCGTTATAGAGGAGGCAAAATGTATTGGAATACAGTACCATGTGCTGGAATATTAACAGAGAAGAGCTAAATTATTTAAAGTAATTGTCCCCCACGTTTTCCATCCCATGGGAACCAATACTTAGCTAATAACATGGTATTAGGAACATGTTTGCTTCCACAAGGGGTTGGGGACTACATTCAGAATAATGTTTGTTCATCCACTAGAACTTCACCATTTCTGTAAATTTGGGAGAACTTCAGCACAAGTAGGCATGTAAGAAACAGAACCCTTTGGAAACTGTGGGAGGCCTCTGCTCTGTGCCTTTCTGGCAGCAGCAGGGTTGGTGTCACAGACAGGGCAGCAGCACATCCATACAAGGGCTGTACTTGGGGATGCCAGTCCCTATTCCAGCAGCTCCACCACTGGAGTCCTCTTTGGCCTCCAACACCAAGTTCTTCCTCTTATATAACCATTTTAATATTTATCTTCCTCTGTGCCCTTGTTGAGACATCTTACTCATCTTTTCTTTAATGGTAGTGACATCTTATTGAGTGCAATGAAATGAGGAGTGTCAGGGCAGGCTTCCAGGACTCTCTCGAGGGAAGTTGACTGTGCCATTCCCACTTTTCCAGTCAGCTGAAACACAAAGCTCTCCCAAGCCCTCAGAATGGAATTTCTACCAGATCATTAGATTTCTCACCAAATTAGCCAAGTTTAAGAGAGTGAAGACAGCTTTGGATGAACAGACATCAACCCAGTGCAACTGCCTGAAGGTGTGCGCCCTGCAAGCAGCTCTTGGGGAAGCAGACAGGCCAGGTGCCCACTGTCTGGTTTGGTTATGCTGAAGCCCATCAAAACCCAACTGTGGGATGTGAGATGGAATATCATGCTGGAGCAGCCTGTCTCTATCTGTGAGTGTGGGGATCACTTCTAGGAGGGCAGAGCTCTCATTTTTTGTGGCCTCAGCCACCTCTTCAAGGCTGTGCTTCTGTCTCTGTCCTATGTTCTTTCTGTGTCCTTGCAGCTCCTTTTCTGTCCCTTTCTTGCCCTTTGCAGAAGTAGCCTGGCAGTTACTCAGCCTGACTACTCAGCCCAGAGGCAGCAAAATTCAATCTATCAGTTCAATTAATTCAATTAATAAGCAAAATTCAACAGATCAGAGAACTGGCATTGCAATCAACATTACAATCCATGTTGCTAAGTGGAATTCCCTCACCGAAGGGGACATGCCATTGTTATTTCCAGGCTCATATTTTATTAATATGGAAGAAACTGTTAAGGGTATTATTACACTGGGATCTCATATAATGGGAAGTGTTCTGGAAAGATTCTGGCAAGGCTTGCAAAGGTTTGTTAATTTCCCTCAAAGCTTTCACAGGTTTCAGTGTGGCTTTTTCACAAAGCTAAACTCAGAGGATTAACACCGTTCTCCTCATGGTACTCTGTTTACCAAGGGAACTTTGGTCGAAGGGAGAAAAGTGGACAACTTCAGACTTTTCATGTCAGTGCTACTTACAGAACAAATATCCATTGGCAGGGTAAGAGCCTGAAGAAGAAGAAAAGCAGCTTTCCACCTATTGTGCCATAAATCAAAAGGTTCCAGTGAATTTCTTTGAGTGTTAGCAAAATTGCTTAATCGAGGATTTCAAAGGGTGATCAAAACTGTTTTCAGTTATTCCTGACTTGCACTTGTGTCATTCCAGACTGAGCTGAGTCTTTTTCCGTAGTACATTCCTTTATTTAAAGGCAATAGAAAGAAGAGAAAGCAGTGAATTTCAATTATCAGAATCCCAATGTGTGGGAAATATGACTTCAATTCTTCCTCTGGAACATCTGAATAAGAGCAAATAATTGCAAGTCCTTCACTAATAAGAAGCAGAGGAAAAAAGAAACAATAAGAGAACTTTTTCAGAAATTGGATTTTCATTATCTGCAATAACACAGGAAGCTTATCTATTGTGAAGAAAGCAAGTCTGATTCTAATGTGGAATAAATATTTGCATGATAATAAGGTAATGTATTTTAGATTAAGTCAATGTATTGCTCACAAAAAAAAAAGAAACAGCTGTGGCCATCCTTGGGAAAATGTGACTTTCTGGATGTGACTTTGTGCATGTCTCAGGACTCTACTGCTACTTTTCTTTGAAAGTAGATTTACTGTTACAGTGCAGTTACCATTGACTACAGACTCACATCCAGACTCTGAGTGTGGCAGAATAGGGATGCAAGAGCTGTTAAAAAGCTTTGATCTTTAGGAATAAGTGAGGAGTCCCAAAAGGAGAACACAAAATATGCCTTTCTGCCTCACTGTGTTGTATTACTAACTCTTAAGACTTGAAAATTAAAAGGGTTTATGAAGCACCAAGTGTATAAATGTATCAAAGAGTTTTATTACAGAAATTATTCATTACATCCCAAAATGAACTAGGTAGTGAACTTTCAAAGATCTCTTTCTTTTCAAATGTGACTAAAAATTTCAAGGCAGTGGCAAATTGTATTGGTCCTACAGCAGTGAAATTAAAGTGAACAATATCCTGCACTGATAGCACTGATCCATTATTGGTATAAATATTGATTACTTAAGTTAAAGGGTTTATAAAACAAAACAGCTGCATCCTCAGCTACTGCAAAGCAGTTCAGTGATGTTTATAGAACTAAACACTGTTTACAGCAGAGGAAGTTCTGGATATCCTTCCTTAAATAATAAACTCTATTTTCTTAGGAGAGAAAAAATTATCCCCTAAAATCTTGAAGATGAACATGTTAAAAGGATCACTGAATATTTACTCTCCTTGATTCAGATTTCTCCCAGGACTTAAGAAGAACAAGCCATTTTAAAGACTACTTTGAACTACTTTTGATGTGCTTCTGCTGGTCCAGGACAGATGGTTTACTGCACAGCCAGAAATAATTTGTGGTGCACCATGTATCCTATGTTCTATAAAAACAGCCTCTAAACAATTTCCAATTATCTAGAAGTATGAAATTATGCATGGGATTAGAGCACTTACCCCCTGCAGCCAAAAAAACCTCATGTCACTTACAGTCTAGAAACCAGGAATAATTGTTCACATTTCATTTTATGAATCAGGAAGAAAATGAGAGCATCAGTCTTAGCATTCTCAGAATTTAGATGGGCACAATATCCAAACATAAAGTAAAACAAAAGGCCTAGACATTTTAGTCTAGTTTAGTGAAGGCATTTTAGTGGGTTAATCAAAAGCAAATTTAAAAGTGGAGATGAAATTATGTCTCTGTTGTGTTGAATGGACGTGGTACCACAGATTCTTGTAGACCTACATTTAGAAATCGGCTCTCTTGCATGAAAACATCAGATTTCTAGGCATGCCATGGAAGACTGTGGAAAATGGTGGGCTTTCCAACATAGAGTTGGATTTTACAGTATTTGGTTGGGATATACATGGAAAAATATGCCCACAATCTGCATTCAATGGACAAGAGAATTATTATGGTAACTATAGAGTAGAAAGAAAGAAGTTAGAGTGTATTGGGAAGAGGCTGACAAGGAAAGTTGAATGAATTTCTTTCTCTCCCCAGAGTGCCAGGCTCTTATTTCAGCAGCTGTCTGCCACTCAGAGCCTCTCTTGGCTCACTTGCTAGCAGAAAAACTGTCAGCAATAGCCCAACTGACTTCATGCAGAAAAGGGTGAAAAAAAAAATGACTGGTATGCTAAGAACTATTTTTGAATTGATTCTATAGGGCAGAAACAGACAAGGTGATTCAACTCAGCTAGAGATGGAAAACGGAGGAGATGGGATACTGTGTATTTTTAACAATTTAAAAACAAACTGTAGCTTTTTCCTCCCTATTTTATTCCATTTATCTCATATCCTTTTACAAGGAGACAGTATCTTTTCCCTGTACAAGGTAATCTTCATGCTCTGTTTTTAACTGCAAAACAGAAAACAAAACTAAATCTGACATGTAGACACCACATTCTTAGATCAGAAAAACATATGGCAGGGAAAAAAAGTGGTACACTGTTGCTGCATTTGGATGAAGCTATAAAGGCTTTGAAAAACAATTATACTTAATGTTTCTCATCAGTAAATCTCACCAGACTAAGACAGAAAGTATTATCCTCCTTATTTAATGATGCAGAAATTAAAGCATGGGGACACAGGTACGCCTTGTGCAAGGTCACTGGCAGAACTAAAAAGAGAACATTAGTTTTCAGTTCCCAGCACCTGAGCTTTTACCTAGGCCCACCACTTCACTATCTAAGCAAAACAACAACAAAAAAGATAATATAAACAAGGTCCTTGGTAGTTCAATTTTAGGTGTTCACTATGAAATATCCATTAGGACTCTACTGATAGGAATTATCCCCATGCATTATGTGAAGAACAAAAAAGAAGCCATGGCAAACTGAAGCCACCATCAAACAAATTTGTAAACATTGCATTATGGAAAAGAAGGTCCCATCAATAAATAAGAATTATCTATTCAGTTCCCCTTAAGTAGCTTATGAGTTGGATGTGATGGTAAATATGGTTACAGAAAATACAGGCTACAAATTATACCCCTAATGAAGGTGTGAACTGCAGCATGAAGCATTTTCCCCACTAGCATTATTTTTTCACATGACCTATGCTCATATCTGAATTACAGTAAATCTGCTCTAACTTTATGGCTGGGATTTGTCAGCTCTCCAAGGGCACCTGTCCAGTTCCCTCAGCCTTTAGGAAAGCAGCCTGTATACCATTTCCCTTTAGATGTTCCACAGAAAAATAGGCCTTTTTGTAAGCTCTTTGAGTCATAAACTCTGAATTCCTTAGTTTTCTGGTAGTCTCCTTTTAACATCCTGACAGTTAAGACAACTTTAATCCAGCTTTTTTTTCCCCTTTCCCCCATCTCCACTATCTTGCACAAAACCACAAAAAAACCCCTACACAACACTGTTGTTAGAATTCCTTTTGATTCCCTAGTAATCATAATAAATCCCTCTGAAACCTTCAGAAAAAAAAAAAAAACCAGAAAATTTGAAAGGCTTTTCCCAACCTCTAACTCCCTCTCTTTCTCCTATTCTAAGTAAGCTGAATATTATAAGGTTTTACACAGATACCTATTAGTGTGCATGTGTTTCAAGTTGGGATACATCTGAATAAAATCAGCAGCTTAGCAGAGCACAGCAGATGTGATGGGAGCAGTAAAGCTTTGGTAAAGCTTTGCTCACTTGAGTGGATCACTGAGTTTCTGAAACTTCTGACTTGTTCAAGTCTCAGCTGCCTGATACTTGAGGAACTTGGCTACTTGTGAAATAAGATAAAAAAAACCCTAAAGATTTAGCTGAGCATATTCCATTTGCCCTCCGCAGCAAGAATACAGTCAGGAATAATCAAGAATTAAAATTTAGAAGAGATAGAACAAAGCTAAAATTCCAAGCAAAACCTCACCCTCCCAGGAGCAAGAACTGTGATAGCCAAAATGTCACATCAGTCAAATATTACTGAAAATCTGATACTTAAATATAAATTTGGAGTATGCTGACTTCAGATTTATGGGAATGAACGTTGAGTCTGGAAAACTCCCAAATGGCATTTTAAGTGATGGTAAGAAGACAGAAGCATTTTTCTCTCTCCTCTGCCACTCACAGCTGGGGAGTTCAATAGGAGTGCACTTATTTGGTGAGATTCCTGTCACTTGTGCCTATCCCAGGGCATCCCACTGGAGCCACTCAGGTGTAAAACTAACAAAGGTACCCTGCACCTACACCTGAATTGCTCAGATTTGACTGTACCCTGGAATCTTTAAAAGCCTCTCTGACAGCTTTGCTTCCACATCATGTTATATGTTCTTTTGTGATTAGAAGAAAATTTATGTAGTCGTTACAATTTCACAGTTCTCAAAAAATTTTGTGTTCTTTCCAGCTGTCTGGCTAAGATGCTGGCGTGTATCAAATCTGCAACAAATCCCTGGGGAGAAGGACAAAACTTTATAGCATGGGAAAAAAAAGTCTTAACTTCAACTGCTTTGCCTCTCAGATGAGAGGCTTTCAGAACTAAAATCAAGATGTTTTAAAATAGATTCTCTCACATTATCAGTGATCTCAAGGGGATTTTTTTCCAGGCTTTTGTATGGAAATATATCTTATCTCAAGAGGAGATAACTGCAACAGTTCTATATACATTAGCTGTGCTTTTTCCAATGCAGACAGCATTTTTAAGAAGGCTGTCCTGCCTCCTACTCAGAAGATAACTGGTGCCTAACAGTTCTGGCTCTGGAGAGCAATGCACACGCAGGGCAAGAAGAGAAGACACAAGGAACCTGTGTTTTCAAGACACAAATCTACACTTGTTCTGTCACCACAAAGAGTCCTGATGTCATTATATTGCAGTAACTTTGTAATGCTGATGTAATTTTTATATTAATTTTTTAATTAATTT
Organism: Eulacestoma nigropectus; assembly: GCA_013397775.1. Taxonomy (NCBI): domain Eukaryota; kingdom Metazoa; phylum Chordata; class Aves; order Passeriformes; genus Eulacestoma; species Eulacestoma nigropectus. The sequence goes on along the minus strand of VZTE01000369.1, from coordinate 309,518 downwards.
TAATTTTTAATTAATTAATTAATTTTAATTGCAAATATGTATTTACATTACCTTGACTTCTTTCTTAAGATCAGCAATGTTTTATGTTGCTCTTGTTTTGTAAGTAGCTACGTACACTGATTGGAACAGTTTGCTGAGAAGTTAGTTTGTACAAAGGACCTTAGAAGTTAAAAGTTTATGGCATTAAATGCACCAATGGTTAATTAATTTCATTTTAAAGGATAGAAATAAGAACCATTCAGAAATACTGCAGATACCTCTGCTCCTCCAAACTTCCCCTTGTTTACTTTCTCAAACTGAGTGCAGAACCAGTGGTAATGTAGGTGTGTGCACACAGGGTAACAACCAGAAATGAGGACAAATTCTGAACACTTCAGTCTATCCTTAAGGATAGTGGAGGTGCATATGGTCTCTAATTTCATCCCTCCAAAGGGTTAACAGCATGTAACAAAATCTGCTGCTGTATTCACAGGAGTGTCCCCTGTGTTTATGATCTCAGGAAGAAAGCCACTTTTAGGACGTCCTGTTTTTCAAGCTTCCCTCATAGTCTTGAGCCTATTTGGTCTTGAGAATGACTGCATCTCCGACTGCCACTCCAACATTTCTTTCATTCAAAACGATCTATTCATCTGTATTCATAAACATGTCAATCTACTGGTTAAAAAAATCCAACCAACCCTTCAAGAACAAAAAACCAACAACAAAAACCTTCTCCTTAATCCACCTCCCTCATTAGCTAGGATTAAAAACCTTAGTCAAAATGATTGGCCTTGTGCCCAGAAAAGCTATGAGATCAATAATCCAAACAGACTTAATGATCCTCTTAGAAAAGAATAACTTTTGTACTTCTCCTATGGAACGCTTTGAAAAAGTGATGGGAAATACACAAGAAGTGTCACATCATCTGCATAAGTTAATTTATCTGTTATTTGAAGTTGTACATTTGGAGGAGGTCTTTGGGAAATAGGGGTTTTTTTTCTTCTCTGTTAAATGACATTTATTGTCTGCAAAAACAGTAATATGAAAAATCATAAACTGTATCAGTGATTAGCCTGTAAGAGCCTAAGAAGTTTCATTAACATTTCCAGTATCTCATTTCACTCATGAGCAGTTTAAAATTATTGTATTCCTATATAAGCTCAGTATTCTATAAGACTTTTATTTAGGCAATTTAACTTGTTGGTATCCTTATTTTGGCACTACTAATTACAGTTTCAAATTTTTTAAAAGTGCAGCTTTTATTTTACAAACTCAAGTGTTGGTGGGAAGAAAAAGAAAACCAAACTAAACCCTACTGTGTGGTTCTCTATCAACTCAAGGTGGTGATATAAAAAGTCAGTGCATTTGACCAAAGCAGGGTTTAAATTCCACAGGGAATGCTTCTCTCATAGACAGAAGGAAAATGTCTTGGAGTAGAGACTGGCAGGTACTCAGCAGAGCATGGGTGTTGCATGTGAGGGTGCTAGAAAATGGTCAGGCTGGGCTGACTGCAGCTATGTGGGAATAAGCTGTTATCAGTACTCCTTATCTATCCTCTCTGCACTTCCTGGAAGAAAGCAGGCATATCTGTAGCCCAATTCATGCCTTGTATTACAAGGGGGAATAAATCACCTTTGAATAGCCTGTTAGAGATGCTACACAACCAGTTTGAGTTTAAAATTATAGTAGCTAATTTTGGCAAGATTAACTCATGTTGAAGACAACTCACCAAAATTACAGCAAAGAGTGATGTGATGCCGGTGGTTTCAGCAAGCTCTTCCATTTGCTCTTGCTCAGAAATGCTGCTTGCATTACCTGCCCCAGGTTGGCACACGGAGAATCCTGAATGGAAGCTGAAATGCTCTGTGATTTTAGGCTTCTCTTCTCTGCTCAATGAGTGCAAGAAGGAACAGCTATGCAGACCTTCCTCCAGCACAACCCCCAGGAAAACCACTGGGATCAGGTGTCTCATTTCACACCGGGCTACTCAGCAGTGTCAGAGCAGGAGGGAAGGACTGAGCTCTCGGTGGAGCAGGAACTTCAGTTCCCTTCAAAGCTGAAATAGGTCCTTCAGATCTTGCTAGGGAAGGAAAGGAGAGCCTATAGGGACAGAGGCAAGCAGAAAGATTGGGGCATTACATGGTGATGGCTTTGGAAGCAGATAATAGAGGTGAGGTAGGGGCTGAGCAAATGCTGCAGCCCAAAAGGGTAAAATCTGATGGAAGACAGAGACTGCAGAAAGGAGAACCACCGCTGGGCATGGGGAGTGGCTCTGCAGCAGGCTTGAGAACACAAAGAACGCTTTTTCCAAAAAGTGACATTTTTTTCTGTGGCGAGAAAAAGGAAAGTATGTTGATAAACTTTATCTAATACTTACCCAGAAAGGTCTCTTAAAAAAAAATTATCTTCATGCTTTGGAAGTGTAGCGCTCCTCATTTTCACTAGAAAAAACTGCATAGTTTCAACAGTGCTTCAGTTTGCACTGTTACTGTTTCTGTAAAGGTCATTAAGTTCACTTTCACAAAAGAAAACTTATGAAGAAAGAAAACTATTTGCACCCCATTTTCTGAGGGGAAAAAAAAAAACTTTGCTAACCTGGTTACATAATTTTCACAGTTCAACTTTTCAAACTGTGAAAGAAATTTTTTTTTCAGACTCATTATCAAGCCACTACTCAGGCAAGCAGCTCTCCCCTAACAAGCAGCAGCTTCCAGGGCAGCACAGCTGAAGAAATGTGGAGACCTTCTATACAGCAGCTGCCGACACACTTTCCCTGTTAAACAAATCTCTTTAAGCGTAACTGAAAAAAATCTTCTCTTTCACCTACACACTCTATGAAAAGAATTGCTTAATAGATGTCAGCTGAAGGGTATAAAAACAAACCTAAGAGATCTACAGCAATAATAATTTTTAAGCTGGTACTGGTGATGCAAAATAAAATCTAATCATTAAATAAATTCCACTGGGAAAGCTAAGGAAATGTAAAGCAACAGCAAGGCTGTAAAGTACGGCTGTGCTACCGAAGCGAACATCAAAGTACTGAGACTGAAGCAGTAAAACCAAACAATACAAAGTTACTAAAAGAATCAATTCTCTATCTCTGTTGTTTGCAAACACTAGAACACTGAAAACATTTCTGTTGGAAAAATTAGCTTTTTTTCTGAGGAAAAAAACCCTTTGTAATTGGTTCTGGTTCACTGGAGAATAATAAATCATAATACCCTAGCTGCTGCCAGATGTAACATGGTACTTGTTCTGCAGACAATACTAAAATCATACCTGGAAAGAGTTAATAACTTTACTTTAAAATAATACTTATACTTTTCTCAGTGTTTCAGTAATGAATGCTTTTAATTACCCAGGAGAAGGAGCCATAATAAGACAATCAGTACTGGAAGCTTTCAAGCAAGTACCTTGCTGAAAGACAGATGCTCTTCCAGTCAAATGTTCCAAGTTCAACTAAAGTGATACCATTTCACCTCCTTCTTGATGTGAAAGCATTTTGAAGACTGATTCTTCAGTAGTTCATTGTAGCACTTCAATTTTAAACCTGATCTAATGAACAGCCATAGATGCTACGGACTCTAAACACAAAGAATTGACATGTTAGCATATTAATGTACTTAGATGTCACATAAATCATTAGAAGACGTTTTACTGAGTGACTCAGATATCTGGCAATACACATGCAAAGCCTCTTTAGCTCTTAAATAAAAAGCAACTTCCTCTTGGCAAAGTCCTGATTAGAACAACATTGATTGTAGTTATTTATAGCTTAAATGCTATTGCTGAAAATTTCTCTAAGTTGTAGATACTGTATGATTAACTATAGTAAAGCTCTAAAAATCAGTCAGCAGAGGCCACTTCAATCTCTGCATGATAATAAAGGATTATTATGTGCAGTAACCTATTTATGAAAAGGAAACAGTGTGCTTCTTTCAGACCCCATCAATTGCTTTAATAAGGAATTGAAAAGCCTGGCCTACTTTATATGCAGATCACCATCCCAGTTGCATAAGGATTTAGAATAGACAAAACAAAACTGTTTTTGTTGTAAATAAGGGCTGTTTGTTTAAATTGCACAATAATGTTTGCATCTAAAAATTATTTAGAAGCTAATAAGGCTTAATAAAGTTTGACTGTATACTTGTTAATAAAAATGGTTTCAATATCCTCCACGAAGGAAAAGCAAATTGAAGGTGATAACATAAAGCTTGAAGCAAAACAGGCCTGAGTGAATGGGAAAGGAGAAGACTCACTGCATTTTTTCACTGATGGGCTTAAGAAAACCAGTGTTGAGAATGGAATTCAATTAACTTAAAACATTTTATAAAGTTTAGGACAGTGAACTTAATGGTAGTTTTCTCTAACAGATTAGAATTATTGCAGTATTAATTCTGCTTTAGAGACAGAAAGCACAGACATAGACATAATTCAGACTACCAAAAGTTAGTGTGGTGCACATACTGATCCCAGCTACCTTGATTTGGAAGACTCCAGAGTCCTGGGTTCAAATTTTACCTTTGGCATTGGTTCATTTGCCTGTACGTTAATAAATTTAATGAGGTCTGGGATGACCCCTGCTGGTGTCCCTGCTTATGAAAAAAATATGTATCTGGCAGGAAGAGGACATGTTAATTTCAGTCCAAAAAGTTACAAATATAAACTCTGTCATAAAATGTATAAAAATACCTAATCCAATGCACAAAATATTATGAGTAATGTTCTGTTAAGTATGAAAATAATCTTAAGCCATTGAACATTACTGTGTTAGAGCTGCAACGCAGTGTATTAAGAAGGACATTAATTGTTCAGTTCACTATGACATTGTGTTAAACATCTTTTATTAATGAGCTGTTATTCCCAGCTGAGGCATTTGATAACCTCTAGTCCATTGCTAAATCCTCTCAGTTGATTTCAGTGAATCACTCTAAACAAACCTAGAGGGAAAAAATACCCCAATAATTTACATTTGAGTCTGTAAGGTCCTAGAACTAGAGTCATTTAAAGAAGGGCAGCTTTCCTATAAATCATACCTTCTGATTTAATGCAGCTGACATATAGATCTATTTTACAATTTTTTTTTTAATGTCAAAAATACAACACATTAAAATAGGTTCAATTTATCAAAGCTAAGAGCAACAATTAAGTAATAATGTACTTAAAGTGCAAAGGCACTTTAACACAAAAAAGTGACGCCCAGTGGCTATAGTTGGTAATTGAAACAGCAGTACTGTATATTATTATTTACAAAAGAAAGTCATAGTCCAGGAAAAAAGATCTTTGGAGATCTTCTACATCATACATTAAGTTTCCACTTTGAAATGAAAAGAAAAAAACCAACAGAAAACCCAAAGACCCCCTTCCTCATTTCCTTCGAAATCAAAAAGAATTATGCAAGATCTATTACAGAAAGATACATTTGCAATGACAGTTCCTAGAGAAGGGTCAAAAGGAGAGAGATATAGAAATAACTTAAAGGGAACGTTGCAAAAGCAACACCACATCCCTGCTATGCTGCAAGGGTTCCTTTTCTCTCTCGCTCCCTCTCTGATTTTTAAAAAAGTGGAAATGTTGGGAATGCGACAGATGACATCAGTACTGAGTTCAGACTCAAAGAAATGTGATGCTGAGCTCATTTAAAAAATTTCCTTTGTCTCCCACCTCCCCCCTCACAGCTGACTGATTGCAGTTTGTTTTTCCAGAACTTCGAGGTAGTCTGGTTCTGTTTGTAGCTTTCCTTGGAGTAAAGGATGCTCAGGTTTAGACTGTTCTGCAAAATATTTCCTGGGAGTTCCATATAAAACAGTTTTATTTATCCTGTCCTGGTTTTGGCGTCTGGATTCATACGAAGGGGCAAACTGCCTTTTGGGTAAGGTACAAAAGTTATAATGAACTAATCCTCCGGTGGGGAGTTCCTTGACCCTTTCTGCAATATTTTGATACAGCAGCTCTGGTTCCCTTGGTGAGGACTGCTTTTCCAGTAATTCAGCTGCACTGATGGTAAATGCAAGACTGGTGGGCTCTTCTTTCTTGTGGTCAAGACTGCTATAGCTAAACTCATGGAGATTCCTGTAATAGGCAACTGGATCCCCTTCCTTTTGCATGTAGATTGGGTTTTGGCACATCTGTCCAACAGGAGGGGGAATGTAGTTATAAACATGTCCTTCAGTTTTATCGTGGGTCTCAGTGTTGTAAGACCCATACTGGAGCTGAAATGAACTTATATCTACGTTGTTGGCGCTGCTGGGCATGCTCTGCACCCCCTTCCGGCGCTTAAGGACGAAGACAAACAGACCTGCCCCAAAACAAACAGACAAAATAAACACAACCAGCAAGCCTAAAATTAGGACAGACAGCGGAACTTCAGTGTGTAATTCTGGGTAGGAGCTGGGTGAGACACCGAGATGGGGGGTATCTGTGTTCTGGTTCATGGAGAGGACAGAAGAATCTGACAAGTTGGGGTTCTCTGGGCAGATGGCTTCTTTGCTCAGGAATTTCAGATGCTCTCCAGAGTGCTTGGTGGGTGACTCACATATTACTTCATTGATAACTACAGGGGGATTTGACTGCTGGTTGTTCTGGTCAGTGACTTTCTCTATCCAGTTCCTCAGTCCCAGGATGTCACACGTGCAGTCCCAAGGGTTCTCTTGGAGGTCTATCTGAATTAGAGCCGAGAGCTGGTCCAAGACTCCTCTCACAGGCAGGTGGGAGAAATGGTTGTTTCTAAGGTTGAGCCTGGTGAGGGAAGTGCCGCCAAAGACATTGTCAGGCAAGGATCTGAGCAGGTTGTTATTGAGAAACAACAGATGAAGATTACTCAGAGCATCGAATGTGCGTGGCAGGATCTCCTTAATGACATTGTACTCTAGGTAGAGATATTGCAAGCTGTGCAGCCCTTCGAACATGGATCGGTACAGAACCTCAAGGTAGTTGCCATTAAGATAAAGTCTGCGTAAACTTGTGAGGTTTGTAAAGGCACCTTCTTGTATCACTGCAATTCTGTTATTTCCTAGATGTAGCAAATCCAGAGAGCTGTACTCTGTGAGATCGGTTCTATAAATGACTTGCAGATAGTTACTGGTAAGGTAAAGTTTCTTTGGACTGGTTGGCCTGGGGTGGAGATCGGAGATGTTACTTATCTTTTTCTCTTGGCAGTTAACATTTAGGCCATTGTCTGAGCTCTGGGATGTACAGATGCAGCCAGCTGGGCAGGTGATGGGCACAGGAGACTTTGTCTGGTAAACCATGATAGGTCCAAATATTTGTCTGTCTTTTGACACAGAGACACGGGGGGTGGGGCGGTTCCTAGTTTTGGGTGGCCGGCTGGCTTTTGGGGCCCTGGTGGGATTGACGGCAGAGTTGGCTGTGGGCGATAGCCTGGAGATGTGTGGGTCTGAGAGGACAGGGTGTTTTTCCCTCTGGTTTGAATCACTGGAGCTTTTCCTAGGGCAGAGATCTTGCCTGGTGAGCTGGGTCACATCTTTTCCATGAAGCCTGAAGGGGGTTTCACAGACTATCTCACCCACAAACACGGTGATGGTGTCTAGCCAGGCCTTGAGTGGCAGCAAGTCGCAGGTGCAGTTCCAAGGGTTTTCCTCCAGCTGGATTTCCATGATGCCTCCAATGTGCTCCAGCACACCAGCAAAAGGCATCATCTTCAGCCGGTTCCCCCGCAGGTCCAGGTGGGTGAGGAGCACAAAGCGGAAGACATTGCTGGGCAGGGACAGCAGGAGGTTGTCATTGAGAATCAGCACCTTGAGCTTGTTCAGCTTGCTGAATGCCCCTGCTTCAATGGCACTGATGTAATTGTAATCAGCCTGCAGGTACTCCAGACTCTCCAAGCCCAGGAAGGTGTCTTCCTTCAGCACTTCCAGCTTGTTGTTGTTGAGGTGCAGCCTCTTGAGGGTGCGGAGGCCGCTGAAGGCCCCTGTGCGGATCTCCTGCATGTCGTTGTTGCCCAGGTGCAGGGTCACGGCGTTGGAATAGTTGACAAACTCATTGGGGAACAGGCGGGTCAGTGCGTTCCCATTGAGAAACAGCTGGTAGATCTTGGACGGGGGCGGCAGGAGGAGGCTGACGGTTGTAAATCCCTTGTTTTCACAATTAATGTTCAGCACGTTCTCCTTCTCCTCACAAGGGCAGCGGCTCTTGCTGCAAATGTCTTTGGCAGGTTTGCGACTCTCTGTCCGCGAGATCCCAGCCACTGTTAACAAACTGAGCAACCAAACACCCTTCAGCATCTTTATGCGCCGTCGATCCCCGCTTTGGTACCTACAGTCAAACCTTTTGAGACAGGTAAGGAGAGAAAGAAGAAATCCCCAGTGAAAACGGCCGGGAGCAGAGGCTGCACGGGGAGAGCGAAAGCAGGTCGGAAGGCTGCGGGGGAAGGGGAGCTGCAAGGCAGCGACTTCCAAACTCCTCTGGAATCCCCCCCTCTTCCTCCCTTCTTTTCCTCTCGGAAAGCGCCTGCGGAGCTGCTGCGGGGGAAGCCCCGCCGGGGAGCTCCCCGAAACCCGGGGTCCCCAGCGCTGGGCTCTCCGCCCGATCCCCCGCCCGTCGCAGCCGCCGCCTCCGCCGCGGCGGCCGCCGGCAGCACGATCCCATTCCCGCTGCCCGTCCCGGGGCCACCCCGCTCCCGCCTGCCGGGCTCCCGGTGCCTGCCAGCATTTTAAACCGGGGGACACGACGCCTGACGGCAAACCCTCCCTGCCGCAGGGGCGCCTCCGGACCGCGCTCCCCGCGCCGCCCCCCGCGCTCGTACCTGCTCTCGGGGCGCCCGAGGGGGCAGCGGGGGCAGTGGCCGCCGCCGAGAGCCGCCGCGCCCCGGGAGCC
>VZTE01000369.1:204564-300310 GCA_013397775.1 Eulacestoma nigropectus | reverse complement strand
GCTGCTCATCGCGGGAGCGCTCTGACAGCACCTGCAGGACAGCGCGGGCACTCGGAGCCGGGAAGGGGAATAAGGTAACAAGCGGATTTACCTGAGTCCGGAGAATTTTTGGGCCCGAGTCCCTAAATCCGTGCCCTCAAAATCGAGAGCAAGTCAAGCAGCTTCTTCGGCACAAGCCAGCCGGCGAGCGCGCACGAACCGCACACACACGCACACCGCGCACACACGCGCACAGCCCGCACACATCCTCCGCACAGACGCGCTCATCACACATCACACACATGCACGGTCTGGCTCTCGGAGCAGCGGTGCTGAAAATCTCGGATCTGGCATCCGCATCGATCCCCCTCTCCCGCTGGAGCAGCCCCCTTCCCAAACTGCCGTGCCGAGCTCTGCCCAGCACACTGGTGTTCTACATGTTTAGGGAAGTTCAATACCTTCCACCAAACCGGGCTGTCAGGCAGCGGCAGTCCCAAGCCTGAATCCCTACACCCTCTGGAATGCTCCCCCGAGTGCTGAGCAGCCAGATCTAACCACATCTAACACCATCATTCCCACAGGGTGGATTAGTCCCACTGCCCCATTGCAATGCTGTGGTGTAGTGTCTGGCTGCCTTTAAAAAGAACAAGATGTTGGATGTGGGTTACTGTGACTTTGCTTAAGCTCCATCCTCTGGGCACAGATCTGTGTGATGGCTGCTCTTGATCTCTATCTGAAAGGAAAAACTTTGGGTTCACACTGGGGGGAGGGGAAAAAAAGGCACTCCACAGGGAATTTTTAAAGTGCTAGCAGGGCAGGGTGCATTATTGCCAGAGTCTTATAGGGAACGATACACACAGTCTCTAGAATGTCAAGGTTTGCTGCCAAGAGAGTTCTGGACTTGGCAAAAGTGGTACTGTCATCTCGTGGTAATCTTTAGCCATTATGTATCAGAGCCCACATTTTAGGAGCAGCAGAAATGTACTGTCTATTCTTGTCTCTCTTCTTGAGGCTGGAAAAGGTAACAACCTGCAGCAGCCAGCACAGATGCCTTTGCAGTGCTCCTGGACAGGAGTAGTGCTGGAGTTTGCATTTGGGATTGAAGCAGTTGCAGCTTCCTTGTCTAAAATTTGGAGAGGCTGTGGAAAGCGCAGGAGCATCCCACATTGGAGCATGCTTTTGGTGTGGTGCTGTGTGAATTTCAACAAGATTGGGATTCTTAAATGCCCTCAGAGATGCTCCATTCTAACTCTCTTTATCCAGCTGAATTCAGGAGCAAAAATTGCTAAGATCAGGAAAGATGTGTGTGACAGATCTGCTGTTTTACAGCACCAATACACCAGCAGCCAGATTATTATTCTGTGAGATTTTTTGCTTGTTTTCTGCTTTAAACATGAGGATATGGTGTTTGGGGAGCAAAATTGGAGTAGTTACAGGCTGTAGCAAATCCTGTTTTCAGCTCTTTCTAACACGGTCTGGAAGCATGAGCCTAAAAGAGAAGGTAAAAGGAGACCCAGGTTGATTTTTTTGTTTAATTTTTTTAAGAAGGGAGCATATTCTCATACATCTGCCCACACTGGCACCGCACAGAGGCACATAGAGGCTCCTGTAACCTCCCTTCATCACCTCTCACCTGAGCAGTTCAGCACAGCAGTGCCAGGTCTCACGGGGCTCGCTCCAACACACAGCAAAAATGAAGGCACAAGTAAGTCCAGTGCATTTTTCCCTTGTCTCACAGTGTCCATTTGTTTTATGTCCGTGAGTTTCAGTCGGGTGCAGCTTTCTGGTGAGCAAGGACCATGTCCTGGAATTGGCTTATGAGGCAACATACACTGTCCCACTTGCTTGTGTTTACTAATACGTAGGAAATGTGTTTGTGGCACTGCGATGCTGCCTTGGAAGGGAAAGCGTACGCATGGCATGCCTCAGCAGTAATTACCAGATCCATGTGGGATGGAAGGAACAGCATGTTAGGGGATTGCAACAGTAATAAGACACAGAGATGATACTGATTCTATTACACTGCAAATGCATGCATATAATAACCATGGTTGTAGGAGGAGGAACAAGGATTAAAAAAAAAAATAATAGCTTCAGCTTTTTATTTAGGAACAAAGTCCTGATTTCTCAGCATGCCTGAAGTGTTTTATAATCCCTTCAATTAAAAACAGAGTATAAAAGAACAGCTTTTTTCTTCCACCTGTTTTACTGCCTTTTTATTTTGGGTGTTGAGTGCAGGAACATTTCCAGTCTGTGACTATCTGAGAGCCTCCAGGAATGGAAGGCCAGGAGGCAGGTTGGTACAGCAGCCCATGAGGACTTGGGAAAACTCAGGGTTATGCCTGATTTGTAAGCATTGTGAAGGTCCTAAATATTTAGCTGTGTTCCCTTATCCTCCTTTTTGTGCAAAGTTATGAAGACTGAGTACAGATTCACAGGTTATGAGGCCTAATAGAACCATTGTGGCTTTTGGATCTTGCATAACCCAAGCCATCAGCTAAATTGGAATTAATTCCTGGTCAAACTAGATCATACTTCATAGGAAAAAGAAATAAAAATGGAACCAAATCAAGTATCTAGGCATATTTTAGCAATTGCCTATGGTGAAATCTGCCATCGTGTTTGGTAAATTGTTCCAATAGGTTTCATCCCCCACAGGTAAAAAACTGGGCTTTCTCTACAGCTCTGCATCTGACTGTCTTCAGTCTGAAATGTTTATCCTTGTAATATCCTTGTCTGCTGGCTTAAGAGCCCTTAATTATCCCGTACCTGTTTCCCATGAGGACACTCCCAGACTGCTGCAGAGCAAGTATGAACCGAATACTTGCCTGGTGCCAGCCTTAACCCACTTCAAATAGTCTGTTAGTCCTATGCTGCTCCATACACCAGAGCAGCTCTTGGCTCCTGCACGGTCCTGAAGCCACCACTTTATCTGTCTGCTGGCAGGGGGAAAAAAAGCCAGACCACAGCATGAACCATAAGCACATAAAATTTGGCACAGATCATTACCCTTCCTGCCTAGTGCACATCATGATGTTGTCCTTCTGGGAGAGTAAATATCAAGGAGCAGAAAAAGCCTGGAAAAATGTGGAGATAATTTTCTTTCTTCACATTGTATCTGCAGGTGGATGCTAAACACTACTTATACATCTTTACCTACTGGTTTTTCTGGGTTTGCTTCTCTGTATATAAATGAAGAAACAAACCTATCCACCAAGTCTTATGGAATAAAGAAAGGAAGGCAGCAAGAAACAAAGCAAAATCTCTGAGAATTACATGGAAGCCAAGATATAAGTTTTACTGATCACTAGAACCTGTTAAGGTAGCCTGGATGCTGCTGGCAAGTAAAGAAAGGTTTATTCCTATAGTATAAGTAGATGTCAGTATTGGTTTCTGTGAACACAACATGATGGCTGATGTAGTAAAACAATGGGAATTTGTAAATTTAGGTATATGCTGATCTCATATATTCCTCATCCTGTAATCATGAACTGCATATGAGATGCCTACTCCATGTAAACTTTTAGGGTTCTGAGATAATCATCATTGCTCTTCAACAAGCACCCTGTATTCTTGCTTTCTCTGTATATGTGTGTGTCTCTTTGTATCTGGAGATATTCTGCTTCCATGTATTATGTACATTTTGGGGGTCTCTCTTATACTGTAAAGTCGATTTTTGAGTCTCACTTAAAAGGAAATCTTAAGGAAATAAACAGTTTCCAGATTTAGCAGTGAAAGCATGAAAAATAATTGTTACTTGGAATCCATGACTGCCTCCATTGTTGCTTGAATCCACTTGACTATCTCAGCCAGCAGCACTGGGATGTGCTGTAAAGGACAGGAAGAAAGAGGAGTCTCTTATTTTCACTTTCTTTGGGCAAGAAATGAGCAGGGGGTGGTGAAGGAGGGTGAGCATGAAAGGCAGAGAGGAAGGAGCTCGTAGACTGTGCCCTCCGTGGCCCTGTGTCCATCCCTGCTCCCCCGGGCTGCCCAGCCACAGCCAGCGGGAACGACACATACCGAGAGAGGCAGAGGAGGGAGACCTTTGGGATGAAGCCTCAGTGGAAGGAGAGCTGATGGATGAGCCAGTTTGAGGGCACAGGGGCACTCCAGAGTGGGTGGTGTCTACTGAGCTGCCTTTTGCTGGCAATCAGTAATTGCCTGTGCCGTCAACTGTAAGGAATTTCTCTGGTTTCCAGATGCTCTTTTTAGCTCCATTTCTCCCAACCATTCAAACATATGGAGAGCTGGCCTACTTCAGACTGCTGTTCACTGTCACTTCATGACTACCTATGGTATAAATGAAAGAATTTAATGAACTATGACTTAAAATTAGTATGCTTTCTAACTCTTCCCTCAGTTTTTGTTTCCTGCAAGGACTCCGACTCTGGCCAAGGTCACTCATTTTTGAGACCTGTTATCTAACTGAAACATGATTTTTTTGCGAGGAGACTTCATCACGATTTGTTTCAGTCTATCTGGGGTAATCTGTTTTATAACGGCACAGTGTGGTTCTGCCCTGGTGGTACAAACTGCAGCAGTAGAACTACCAGTTTCTGACGTTTTGTATCATTAATCCTGACTGTCGTAAGAAAAGAATTTAGTGTGTTATAATGGCAGTAATATTGGTTTCAGCAGGAAATGTGATAGAGAAGCTGTCTGTCAGGTAGCCTGTGCTTTGGGGATACTGACAGACTCACCGCTCTGTAATTAAGAACTGATCATTCGTTTAGACTTAGCCCAATTTTTTTTTCTTTCTTGCCTAGGAAAAAAAAATATCCACTCCCCTACTACACTCACACCTTTTATCATAGGACCCAGCAAAGTACTGTGAGACAATTAATATTTATGGATGTCTTCATCCTATTCAGGAAAGTAGTATGTCTGATCCAAAGCCCTTTGGTGTCAGTGGAAGGACTCTGACTGATTTCAGCAGGATTTGGATCAGATCTTTGAACAAATGCTTAGCTTCAAAGTCTGCACTTAGGTTTTATTGAGTGGTTTAAATATTTTTGGAAGTGCTTTGTTTCATCATGTCAATGAGTCTTTTTCTCTGATAGGAACAACGAGATGAATCTTCCTGATGATAGATATTCTGTGCTGGCATTGCTGAGCAACAAGAACAAAAAAAAAAAGAGAAGTGTGGGGTTTGTTTTTTTTTTTTTTTCCCATCCTTAAAACAACAATGGATCTATTATTTATTGTGTTTCAAATGTGTGAATGTCTACAGTAATTCCTACCACTATCACTTTTAAGTACAATTTTTCAGATTTCCTCAGAGTCATAATCTATGTGTTATGTAATGTGAATGTTTTTAACTGGAAATGTCCCGTTATGCAAGCACAAGTGCACACAAGTGTTTTTAGTGATTTGGAGAGTCTTGTTTAAATTATTGTGTCTTCTTGCCTTACTTCAGTGGACAAGGGGCTCCTATTTGCATAATGCAGTTGATGTATGGGTATGATGAACGTTCACTGTTGAAAGTCTGGTGAGCTGATGTGAGAAGTTTCTTCACTTTTAGTTTTTAGTAGTAAAAGAAACATAATGAAATCTCTCTATATCATTATTTTTATGGCAGTGAAGTCGAAAGAATACAAATTCCACTGTGCTAATGACATATCTAGAAATATGTGAGGAGCAGGAGCAATGGGTGAAATTCAGTCCTGGGCAGAGGGCCAGCCTAGAGTGATTCATCATGAAAGCCCCCAATTAAGACCTCAAAACAGGGCTTAAGTGAGACTTCAGTGCCCTATGCCTTGAGCTGGCTTTCTGTAATAGTGGGAGAAAGTTCCTCCAAATGAATTATTCATCATAAATAATGCATTCTATTAGTTTAGCCTATTTTTCTTGATTCCTTGAATTTACTTAATTGAAATTACTCACCAAATAATTTCTATGAATAATCATGTCCTGAGGATTATTTTTGAGCAGTTCACAGTGAGCATTTCATATTCCACATTCAGAATGAGAGCTGTGTCATTGAGTTGTCATTATGCACAGAGGTCACATAGTTCTGCTTTTGCTTCAGAAAAAACTGAGATGAGTAGAAAAGAAGCAGCATTTTTTCAGACCCCATGTGTTCCCAAAAATTCCTTCCATTCAGTTCATTCCATGAGATGTTTGTCAATAGTTACTGACTGAAGAAAAAATTGGGTAATCATTGGCTTTTATGTTTTTCATCTGGTTTCTAAGAGGAATGTAATGGTGCATGTGCGCAGGGTGTGTGTGCGTGTCTGGCTGTCAGTCAAGGTCCCCCCTTCACAAAAGTGTTGAACCAGATCTGATGAAAGGTGGTGCTATTAGCGATTTTACTTTCCCGCTTCTTCAGTGGATAAGTGACTGAGAACTGCCCCAAGAGGGCGGAAGGTTTCAGCCTGGCCTCGCTGCTTGGGGTCTGCCTGAGATGGAGCTCACATCCCCACTGCAGCCCTCGCAGTGCTGGGCTGGGCACTGGCAGCCAGGGCGGGGTGGGTGATTCTCCAGGGGTTTGGCTGCTGCTGAGTGGTGTTCCCACAGCTTCAGGGCTGTCTCTCCAACATTCTCCCCTCACCGGTGCAGTGGGGAGGAGCAGGAGGGTCCTGGGAGAGCACAGCCAGGGCAGCTGACCCCAACTGGCCAAAGGGATATTCCAGACCTCGTGATATCTGCTCGGCACTAAAAGCTAAGAGAAGGAGGAGATGACCTTTGTTACAAGGATGTTTGTTTTCTGGAGCAACTGCTAATGAAGACCTACCTCTCAGGAAGTGGCTGGACAACACCTGCTGAGAATAAATCTTTTTTCCTTTGCTTTCACATGCAGCCTGTCGCTTTACTTTTTTTAAACTGCCTTTATCTTGACCCACAAGTTTTACCAAGGATAAAAAAGTTAATTCTCTGATAATTAAGTACTTCAATTTTTGACTAAAGAAAACATTCCCTGCTTTCCTGCAGTCTTTTCCACATCACTCTAGACAGAAACTTTGCTGTCTCTGAGCATTTACCTGAAAAATACCCTAGAATGTTTGTCTTGTGGAGGCTGGTTGTACAGATGCTGACTTTGAAGCATGATATATAACTGCAAGTGGCATGAAAAGAAATTGATGAGACAATTAGAACTTGTGGGAACGGTGGCTGCATTAATATGTTGGGGAGAATCACTTATAAAGTATTTCAAACTCCACAGAAACCTTAAAATTTATTTGGCATCTGAAGAAGCTCTCTGAGTTGTTATTGCACAAAGCACAATATAAACATACATAAAATCCTGACCCAGACTTCAGCCACAGACAAATCTCCCCTTGGCTTCATGGGGCCAGGATTCCAGCTGACTTCTACCCTGGGGAGTTACACACAAACACATAAATTTTGAGTATCTAGTATGACATTTTATGCTGAGATGTAGGTGCTTGGGTAGAAAATAGCCATACTCAAATCTCCTCTGCTATTGACAGTGGTCAAATCCTGATGGTGCTTAAAACTGCTTGATATCTCAATTTTTAACAGTACAGTTTACCTGGCCTTCAAGTTGCTTTTCTGGCCGTCCTCAGAACCGTCTTTGGCTTGATAGACTCATTCCAAAGCAAATCAGAAATGTGCCAAACAGGCACATTAACTGAAAGGGCAATAGGAAGAGAAGGAATTAGTTAGGAAAATACCTCTGCTTTATATTGCAGTCATTGTGGTCTGGACGCTGAAGGTATTCAGTCATCTGCTTTCCAGGCTAGATGCCTGGGGATGGTAGGGGACACCTGAGTGTGTTGAATAATCAGTGGATGAGTGTGTGCCTAACTGCTGCACAGCAGGGACCTTGTTCTTTGTGTGGTGCCTTTCCAGCCCATGAGATTCCATGCGAAGTGGAACAGCTTTGGCCTCAATATAAAGTGTGTGTATGCATTCCATAGCTCTTGTGGCGTTTCCATTCCAAAGCATATAATTTTTGAACAACGGCCCATCCTTTATATGGCCTCCTTTTTATCATCTATTAGTCTTTTTCCTGTAAAGCAATAAAACCCTTTGCACAGCAGGAGATTTTTATGTCCACTTTGTGCCTGAGCAGCAAGTAAAGCTGGGAGGAGAAGAGGATAGCTCAGCCAGTCTTGGTAATCAGCTGTGGCTTGGAATCTGGAAAATCCATTTGCACACATATTTGCTCAGAGTGTTTTTGCTTTACAACCACTACGCTGGTTAGCATTTGAGCTTTCTGATTAGAAATATTGTTGCTTTTGCAGACAGAAGTGTTTGGCTTTACTGTTTCTCGCTGGTGTTACTGATACATTTAGAATTCTATAGAGCTGAGGGCCCTCCTTTGCATATATTTACTTATTAACTGTCCAGTGGTCCAGATCATCTCAAGTGTAAGCACTTCAAAGCCCTCCTTTTTAGAGATGTCTTTCAGAAGCCTCTCTTGCCCTATGACAACTGCTTTTTTCTTTTGATTTTTTCTTTTTTTTTTACTAATACAAATATTTTAAATATCTTTTCTTTTGGCAAAATACTTGAACATCAACAGCTAACAGGTGTCATTTGGCAAATCACAGCTTACACTGTACCTATAGCAGAATTGGGCTCATGGCAGATGCATTGCACCTACAAATTTCTCCCCCCAAAAAAGATTTTTAGTTGTTATTTTTTGTCCTTTCTGCTGTTAAAATTTGTATTCAGTATTAGTATTTTGATACTGCAGGAACATCTGATAACATGAGTCATGAACCAGCCCTCATTGTTGTATTGTTAGCTGTTTTGCTTATCTCTTTCTCCTCCAGAGTGCAAGTATAGCTGTGAGGAGGGGGTCATATCATTTTTGTTCTATACCTTAAGAGCTTTTATAACATGGAGGCTTAGATCTAGAATTATAATCGTGTGGGATGCTGTATGCACAAGCAGAATGACAGCACTTGCCAGGTAGCTTACAATGATGTATTGAGAATTTCATTATTTTTTAAACCGAATGTGGACATAAAAGATGCACCTATCTCTGAAAGATAGGTACAATTAGATTGACAACTTGTATGTCAGTCTTCTTGTTGGTGCCATTTAAAATTGCTGAAATGCAGTGTTGCCACTCCCTCCCTTCTTCCATTCCCCGAAATGAGGCTTATACTGGAAACGCTGACAAGACCCTTATCATTTGAGATGGCACCATGCACAGCTTTAAATACTGGTTATAAATGTTAATGCGTTATCTGAATGATATTTTTTCCACATGTAGGCAGCTCAGGATAGAGTCTCAGTAATAAATTTAATGAGTTTGGGGGGAAGACGCAGTAAGCTTATGTGAATATTATAATGATTGGCATTTTTGCAAACAGCATATGATAAGTGGTGCAATTTTATTTTCAAAGTTTAATCAATAGAGAGCTCTTTGATATTGCCATGTACTTTGCAAATAGATGCTTCCTTGGGATGACAGCAAAACAACTTCTGTGTCATGGTGTGTTTACGCTTAGGGTTTAATCAATCTGCTTTAGTGATTGTCGTAAATTTTGATATTCCAAAAATTAAATAGGAGCTATAAAATAATTATGCTTCATGGTGGCATCCTGTTGCTGCTGGCCTGGGTCATCTGGCTTCACTAATGTTGAAAAGGGCGCAAAGTCCATCACGGTGCCGATTACAAGGGTATGGGCTGGGTACCAGTTTATTCCCGTTTATTGTAAAACCACACCAGCTCTTGCACAGGAAATTGAGGTGGATATGCAAGAGCTTAAGAAGGACTTTATGAATATCTTGTGTTAGCTTTCGGGAATGAATTTCCTGTCAGATAAGAGGAGGCAGAAATGACCCCCACATTACACTGCAGCATCCCCTGTAATTTTCTACCACATGGGTCGCAGAAGTGCTTGAAGCTCCTTCCATGTGAGCACAGTAATCCAAACCCCCCAGGGTGGCTCCTTCGGTGGACCCCAGCACCAGTACCAGTGCTCTTCATGGAGGCTGAGAGGAGCAGAGCATCCCCGGCCTTTCTATGGGACATTTCAAACTAGCACAGAGGACTTTGGGGAGATGCTCACGGCTCTGGGCGAGCTTTGTTCTTGCTGAGCAGAGCCCGATGGGCTGTGTCTCTTTTGTTCTTGGAAACAACAGTAGAAGTGGAAAGCTGAACTTTGGAAGATCATTTCACAAGCATTGGAAGGCTGACCGTGTCCACACTGAGCGGTGGTGCCAGCCCAGCTTTGTCCTCCCCATTCCAGCAGATATTCATGCTGGTCCCACAGGACCAGTCCCAGGGAAGCCTGCCTGGAGCAGAGGGTGTTAATGATTTATTGGATGTGGCAGCAGAAGGACACACCCTCTGAACTCAGAGATAACCTTTGGCAGGGAACTTTCTCTGTCACTCTCATCCTTTCTGATAAAAATACAGTAGCTGGTAGGCATTTGGGAAACAAGGAAGCTGGAGCGTTTCAGGTGATTTAACCCGAATGTAGCAGAGTGCCACTAGCACTGAGGCAGAACCTCCGGAGATGGCAGTGGGAGATCTGTGCCAGGCACCACCACAGGGAATGACCCGTTCAGATCCTGATCTCAGCACAGAAATTCCTCCAGAGCCATGAGGGGTTTTGGCAGGCTGACAACAACATAAGATCAGGGTTTACGTGTGCCATGCATACCTGATGACTTGTAGATGCCTGTGAAAAAAATTGGTGTTTGAAAATTTGTTTATTTTTAACACTTTTTACTTGCAGCAAGAAGACACTGTTTCAACATCCAGATATTGCAGCTTCAGCTGGAGTTCCACGTACTTTCATACAAAGATTCGAGAGAACGACTTAGAGAGAGCAAAGTTTTTACTCCTTTTTTACACAATTTTGTTTTGTGTTATATGTGTGTGTGTGCACTCTGTATGTGCAAATATATCCATGTAAGTATGTGCACCTGTTTGTTTAAATAACATGTATTTTGCTTTCCTGTCCCCTGACCAACAGCAATTGCTGGGCTGCCTTTGTAAATATGCTGTAATGGCTGATTCTTTTGCATTCTTTGTGCTATCTTTGCTTCTGCTGAATAGCAGCTGACACTTTAATTGGGATGGCTGAGCTCAGTGCATTTGCCTTTGGAATTGGACACTTTTCAGTGCAAAGAGAGGGTGCCACAGACTGACTCTTCTGTCTTTATCCTCAATCAAAACTCCATTAAATCAGACCTATAGTTTGTAGTGAGGGACATTCTCCCTTGCATTGAAATGCATGGGAAAGGCTGGAGACTCAGTTTTTAAGGTTAATTAGGTCTTGAAAAGAACTAACTGAATTTGTTTTCTCTTTCCCCCTCCCCCCATCTATTTTTAAGAAACTTTTTAATTACCTTCATCTTTGTTGGTATATTAGATACACTTTTCCCTTTACAGGAAAAATTTTACATACTTTTGAGTTTATTAAAAGCCTTTTTGATAGACAGATTCTAATTCTCATTTTAAACAAAAATGAGCAGTGTTTGACATTGTGTTAAAATTTAGGCATCAGATATTACTATATATTAATGTGAATTGTACAGTTAATCTTTGTTTAACTTGACTGCTAACATTATTCACTGTATAAGAAACAAATGTGAATTTGGTTTTCAGTTGGCTACACTGTGTTTGGAAAATAAAGGAACAAATCATTTAGGGCATGACCATCCAAAAATTCTTTGGTGGAGGCAGAAGTTTCAGAAAACAATTTTTTTTTATTTTCAGGTTCCCCTTATGTATCTGCTGTGGATCCTACTGTTGGTTCAGAAAGGTAAATACTCTCTTTTTCAACTCCTTGTGGAAGGTTGCCTTTGGCTGCATGAAAACACGCTTCTGTATTGATATAGCAACAACAGTTAAGTGACCTGCCTGTAGAACAGCAAAAAAAATCCCCTCTATGCCCCTAAAGAGGGTTCCCAAAGCCTGCCTAACTCTGCCAACAGAGACAGTCTCCTTGCAGAAGACCATGCAAGGTTTGAGGCAGGAGAAAACTGTTGGCTGGAGTCAGTCTCATAACTTTCTTCTTTTTGTTACTGAAAATAGAGCTATTTATCATGCTTACCCTTCAATGTCAATATAAATGAAGAATGGAATGTGTTGTAGGAGGGAGGAGGGAGATATCATCTTGTTCTTTTACTCAATTTTAGTTGAATTGATTTTGCAGAGGAATAAATTTGTATTTGTAGTCCTCCTCCCCACTCCAGGTTTCCTTGTGTTGCGTTCACTTCCAGCCCTTTCTCCCACATTCCTTCAAAAAATAACTGGGTATTCAGTTTCTTAACCCTTAGCAATAATCCAGGCAGGAGGGAGTTTGAGCAAGTTCAAGAAAGGCCCTGTAATTTCAGCATAATAACATGGCTTTCCTCATGTTCCTCACTCCTTGTTAAATTAAAGAAGTTTTCTGTGATTTTTTTCCTGTTGCTGTACAACACATTTCAGTCACAAAATGGCAATGTTCTCCATGGATTGCAGGATTTTCTTCTTGATTCTTTTCTTCTGTTCTTATGATCTCTTTCTTCTCATCTTAGCTCTGGCTCTAGTTTTTATATCTGTTATACTGAATGTAAAATACTTGGAAAGAGCAAGAATGAGCAGAGACTGATAAGGTAGACTTCTGATCAATCATGTTACACCAAAAAGTAATAAAAAATAGTAGTCAAACTGGAAGAGGCACAGAGGAGGGACTGCTGTGGGAATGCTGAAGAAAAGTGAGGTAAACTCCAGTTTTAGAGCGTGGTTTGGAGATCCCACTCTTCTGTTGTGACTGATACCCACGTACTCTCCTGTTACAGACCCTCAAAGCCACAGTGTGGTGATTCCCAGCGGGGCAAAGACAAGCAAGCAGAAGCTACTGTGAGAACACAGGTCCTTGCCTTTTTCTGGATGTTCCACTGCCCTATTTACATGATCACCCACCAGGTTCAGCACTAATGACTCACTGGAGGTGCTGAGGGAACGAAATCATACAGCCAGTCAAGCTCAGCTTCAGAAATTATTGGAACCGTTGCTAGATCTTGGAGTTCTACTTGTCCATTCTAGCTGTGTTTCACTCTAGTGAAACACACTGAGACATTTCACACCTGCTGTTGCCTAAGAGTTCTTCAATACATCCTCATTTGATACATCTTCAGGCATCCAAGAACATTTGGAGGGTCATTGATTTCAGCCAGCTTGCAGTACATTCTCGAATCGTGGCATTCCTGCTCCCATAGCTTTGGGGTTCTGCAGTGTCAAAGCAAGCATCAGTTGACACAAATAGACACAAACAGATTAACTGGAGGTGCAAAGCAGTGAGGTACAAGTGTCCACAATTAACTAGGGAATTTTAATGGAAGCTGAGTCATGGATTCCCCCTGTGGCTTTGAAATTGCCGGCAAAAGAAAGTGCTGGGCTTGTCTGGCATTCAGTGCAGAGCTACATTTGGTATCTGTGCACAGGAACCTTTACAATGTCTCAGAAGCCCCTTGCTCTGAGCAGGGGAAAACACAAGGAATAGGGTGGTCATTGCTCCAAGTGTAACTGTCGAGTGAAACAGATTCCTTGATGGCATCAGTAGCAGAACAACCTACCAGCAGCACAAAACCAACCTCCTTAGAAAGACAGACTTGTTTATGCAGATGTTGGAAAACAAGGTGGTTGGTTGTTGTTTGGATTCCATACAAGGGAGTGTCTGATAATGAGCTCCTTTTATGCAGAGAAAGTCAAGATGCTTTATGTGATTGCTCGGAGTCAGAAGAAAGCTGTATAACAGACCTTAGCAAGTTACAGACCTAAAGCCATCCTTCTCTGGCACCTCCTGAAATCAGTATTTTGCCTTTCTAAGTGGCAAAATACCATCTGAGCAGATCAGCTGAGGTAGGCAGACAAATACTGTGGCCAGGTTCATCTAATGTGTTTGTTGAGGTCAAATCTCCTGAAAGGCAGTGTAACAGAGGTGCTGTGTCCTGAGTTTCTAAGGCTGTCACCTGGTAATTGGATAGACTCTCTCTGCCTTAGTGCTGATCAGAGTTAATGCCCAAGATCAAAAGATAGCTCAATGAAGATAAATTTGCAGCATGAGAGAATTTGTCATGTATTTAAGTTACTGAAATACAGAATAAGCAGAGCACTGGTATTATGGAGGTGTGTATAAGAGTGTTGTCAGGCAAGATCCCGAGGCACTCATTGAATCTGAACAGTTGGACATAGGGTTTAAAGAAAATTAAGTGTCCTAGTTCGTGTTTGAAGTTATAAGCTCTTCCCAATATATTAAAATTCCTCCCTCAAATTCTCTACAAATGGTCCCAGATCCCCAGAACATACCATAGGACTTTCTGATTGCTGTGGAATCTTTCCACCACCATAAGAGTATGTAAAACTCTTTATAAACTGAGACAAAACTGGTTCTGCAGGCCGTATTCTGTGATACAGGGACTGCAACAAAATCAGAGGAATTCCTGCCACACAGGTGTAGGAATGGGGAAGCACAGTGCTGGGGATACTATTTTTCCTTTTACTGTAGTCAGCAAAGTTTTTCCAATCCCCTTTCTTTCTATTCAGACACTTTGGGATATATGGTTGGTGAAGGCTTTTGGAATAGAATGAAATCTAACCTGGAATCATGGGGGAGCTTAATTTAAAGCAGATGTATGTACACACACACACACACACACACACACACACACACACACTTCCTACGCCAACAACCTCCTTTTTGCCCATATGAAAAGAAATGTTTTCTCTAAATTTGCAGCCCATATGCCCTGTTTGCATGTGTTACACTTTCAGGGCATCAAACAGTGATCAGCAGGATAAGGCTGGAGAGGACTGAAACATTCTTTCTGCTGCAGAACATTCTGGCGGGATGTAAGACAACGAGGAAGCATGGAGACTGCTGAGGAGGTCTGTACAGGGAGTGCTCACCATCCTCTGAATGGCAGAAGAATGGTTTTGCAGAGGGTGAGAGCCACTGTTTAAGGTGGATAGAGCCAAGCTCGGACCCACCAGGAGCATAATGTGATGTGTGTGTTCTGCTACTTCGTTAACAACACTCGGTGTGCCTGCAGTGCTCTGACCCTTGACGTCTTGTGAGCATGAGGATGCTCTCAGCGTTTTGCATCATCTACTTTTTCCTGGTCAGGTGGCCTGTAGCAGACACTCACCACAGTGTCACCCACCATGGGCTGCCCTCTGGTCCTGACCTGCTGTCAGCTGGCTCGTCACCTGTCCCAAGGCGTAGACAGCTCCGTGTGCCCCAGTTGCTCTCTCACATCAAGGGCAGCTCTGCACCCTTAATGTCCTGACCTGTCCTTCCTGAAGGGCTGGATCCATTCATGGCAGCCCTCCACAGCAGCTGACCTCTCCCCTCCCTTTCCTACAGCCTAGTGCACCACACTGCTGTGATGCCAGTAAGATCACAGCCCATCCCAGAACCTTTATGGCCTCCTGTTTGTCACCTGTAGTGTACAGACACTTTCTGGGGATCATTGTGAGCCAGCACTAAGGCTTTGCACCCTGCCCAGAGACACCTCTCCCAGCAGCAAGGCAGGTGCAACAGAGGCCAACCAGCCCCAGTAGGACTTCTTTACTTGCACAGCCCCACTGGACCAGTGGACATTGAGGGGCAGACACTTCCTCAGTGGCTCAGACACCTGCCCCAGAGCTTTGGTTGTGCTGCATTCGGGCAGGTGTGTGAGCCCTGCTGCCTGTTGGTGTGCTGTTTCCCAGGTGTACCAAGAGCACAGAATTTAGCAAAACCGTGACCTGAGCCCTCAGAGCAGCACTCATTAGCAGCAGGCTCAGCCCTTGGCACTGCCTGGTGCATACTAACAACTTGTTTTCATCCTTCCAGGCCATGGGAACTGTCCCCACGTGCCACGTCCTCAGCCGCTCCTCCCATGGGGTGCAGCACCCAGGGGACCTCGGAGGTTTTGGTGGGTAACAGGTGATCCCATGTACAAGGGGAAAAAAAGGAAACTATCACTTGTTCAGAAGACTGTGCACTGGATTTATGATAAGTAAGATTTTGCTTTTTTTTTTCTCTTAATGTGCAGGCACTTTTTCATAAGTTCTCTGTTGCCTCGGGTTGAGACAGGATGCCCTTTATGCTGGCAATATGATGCTATGGAGCTGGCAGCCTTCCTTTTTCACAGCCCCAAACTAAATGCAGGGCAAGCAGGCAGGGGAAAATAAATCTGAAAAGGGAGAAGGTTGTGCCATTCTAGTTTCCCTTCCCCTCTTTTCTGCCTGCTCTTTTCCTCAGGCCTTTTGCCCTACTATAAATGCAGGTAGAAGCCTCCAGTCCCAACGAGCAAAATGAAGGGAGCCACAGGCTCAGGCAGTACGCATCTGCTCTAATTTCTCTTTTCTTTCTTCTAGTAATCCAGACAAGTCTTGCATGTTTTCTGCTCCATTCTTTGGGTCAAGAGCACACTGGTTAATAACCAATTATTTCATACCCTAAGGAAGTTTTGGGAAAGAAGTTCCTGCGAAGAGTCAACTTGTTTTGGGAAATGAGACTAATATTCAGTAAGTTAAATATTTCCCTTTTCTTTCCTTTGCAATACTGTCCCATCTCAGCACAAGGCTGAATTTATTGCTTTAATAGCTGTGATTCAGATAAAGCATAATAGTTTCCCTGAGTTGTTTTTTTTTTTTTCATCTTCTTCTTCTTCACAAGAAGTGAAGGTTTAGCCAGGATGCCATAGCAAAAATTTCAGTTAGGTAATTAAATTCTGCTTATTGAAAATTCCACTCTTAAAATCCATCCCAAACTAGAGGTTGCTTTTCTTTTGAGCACTTTGAAAGGGTGAACTCACTTTAAATTCACAGCTCTCTAAATTCTGAAGCCTACTGAAATTTTCCTTGACTGCCTAAACCAGAATGTGCAGTTCCACCTGAGATATCTAAAGGTACATTTTTGCATGTTTAATTGTTGATGTTTGTATTCTTGTTTAGACACAGCTCATGTAGACTCAACCTATGACTAGCAGAAGTAAACAAAATTATTTGCATAGGAAAAGCAAACATTATTTAAAACTATTTTTTTAGTAACAAGTAACATAGGCCATGAATAAATTCAATTTTTGTATCGAGGGCTGTTTTACATGTGCAAAAATCCAGCAGTGAAAAAACAGCCTGAAAGATAATCTGAGGTGAGCAGTCTGGAACAGCAACCCTGAACAGATGATCCACAGTATAAATTACTGCAATTTATTTTTTTAATTTACTTGTGCGACTTTATTATTGTTTATTCATTTGATAGATGGCATTTAATTTCGGTTTGAGAGCTTCAGGATGAGTGTTTGATGCTAATGGTTGGAATTCACTCCTGGGCAGAAAGCCAATGTGCCACAGCCACGTTCCAGTTATGCCCTCCAAGCTGTGTTTAAGTGGCCTTCTGTTGCCCTTGGGCGTATGTTTTACACAGGAAGCTTTAAGCCTAATGCAGGCCTGCAGCTCCCTTGCTGGAGCAAGAGAAAGATGGCTTTCCCTCTCTCCTGTTCTCTTCAGCAAGAAAATCAAATTATTGGATTACTGGCCCTTCAATTGTGCTCAGCACAAATAGTTCAAAATCCCATTGTACTGGAGACCTTTGAGATGAAATGTAAATGGATAAAGAAAACAAATGTATTAAATTGGTTTAATATGTCAATAGTGTGCTATTACCTGATTAAGTGAAATGGCTATGACTGTTCTTCTGAACAGCCTAATGTATGTAAGACATCTGCTGCTAGACTGGCCACACGAAAAAAATCCCAACAAAACAATAAACCAAAAAAAGCCCACCCACAGGAGCCTACAGGAGGCATAAATTAATGTAGATTTTCTTTCCTTGCTTATTTTTATTTCTGGAAAAGAAAATTAAAGCAAAAAAATCGATCCTTTGCAGGGTTAAAATTGCAATTACCCAAGGATCTATGCAGCACATGAAATATTGGGGCTGATAGATTAGAACCTGACTGCTTTGTTCTACATATACCTCCATATGCATTGGCTTGAACTTTGAATTTCCTGCTTTCTGCCATTTTTTGTTACTTGCACGTGTGTTTTATGTGTTTGTTTAGGGCTAATTCCTATTTGTTACAGTGTATTTTTAAGATGTAACATCAGCTAAGACTGGGAGAAGCATCTAATAGATTTTAAACTACCTTATTGTTGTCATTTTTGTGCATATTCACACATAGATATCATGATCCAGATATCACTCAATTGTGCAAAATAAACAGGTCCTCAGGAAAGTGTAGGTGAGGTAAATTCCTGTACTTTACAAAATGGAGAAAACTTCTTTAACAGCCAAGGATTTGATGCTTCCATTTTATATTAGGCTGGTTTCTCTACAAGTTTCTTGTTAAAATTGGTATTTTACTGTCCTTTTCTATTTACGTGTCCATAGAGCAATAAATAGCTATTGAAACACAGCTGTCACTGTCACTGTGTTTGAATTTCTTTCACTCCACAGTTTTGATGAATGCAGGGTAGCTCTTGTGTTCAAGTGAATTTTTTGCTGGCCAAATGTGTGAGCAGATATTCTAATGACTTGGGTTTCGAATAGAGCCTCCAAAACTGAGTAATAAAATGCACATTAAACTAGAGGCTGAGATATCTTTTTGTAGCTTGTTGAGATTCTAGCACATACTGGTATTCATAAGATAATAAATGTGAAATGGATTTGATGCTTACCCACCTGAACATTTATGAGTTTAAAAAAAAAAAGATTGATAGACGACGCCTTCTCTCTTTTACAACTAATAAGCTTCTAGTTCATTAAGCTATTACATGCCATTCCTCATCTGACAAATAGGATCCATAATTCAGTTTTTCCCAGAGTTGCACATTCTTTAAGTCTACAGACTAAATCACCAGAGCACATTTTGTCAATAAAGCTTCTGTTTGGTGGGGGAAGGAGGGGGCAGTTAAGTAAAGTAATATGAAATGCAATCCGTTCTTTGTGTCAGAGGTCATTTATTTGCTTCAATATTGCTTTTATTCTATTTATACATTCACTAAGTGATGATTATTATGGAAAGTTCATGGTTATTCACTGCATTATATTTAAAATGTTTTACATTTTGTTGCAGGCTCTTACACTTGGGAATCTTTAGCGTTATCTTGAGAAGTGAACCATCCTTTTGCAATGAATCCTCGACAATGTATTAGTTCAGCTGTGCATTTACTGAGGGATAAAGGCTTTCTTCTGTGAGCAGTGGGAAAGCCACAGAGGCAAACAAAAAACCAGCCATGTTCTGCAGCCCTAAACCAAAAGACGTGTCTCTTCCTGAGCCAGAATTGCCCAGCACAGATGCAGGCAGCCAGTGACACCTTCAGCATGGAAAGTTATATGGGACTAATTTGTGTCCTAGACCAAGTTTCCAGCACTGCTCTTCTCACCAGGGCTTGAAGAGGGATGACTGTGCTCTTCATTGAGTATAATATGTAGTATCTATCTGTAGAAAATACAACCTGGTGATAAAATGCTTGCCTAGGGAGTGGGATAGAGTGGTCCAGGCTCTTCACAGCTTGCAGTGATTTAAACGCATTTTTGCTGTCCAGAGAAACAGGCAATAGTGATGGGGGAGAAGAAAGCAGCGTGCCCTGCTCTCCCAGCCCTGGAATTTGGGTGGATTCTCTGCTAAGATTGTGTAGCTGATGTCCCCAGTGAAATATCACTCCCTAGAGAGGGGTGAGGCTGAGAGCTGGGAGGGAGAGCAGAGCAAAGTGCCCTGCAGCAGGTTTAGCTCTGTTTTGGGCTAGGGTGGGGGAACCATTACATTACCTTCCTTGAGCAGGCATTGCCCTAACCCTGGGGAGGCTCAGAACCTGCCTTCTTCTCTTGTCTCCCCCTCTCCTGATTAAAGCCTGCCTTTTTCATTGCAGTGGAAATTAGCAGCTGTGAGCAGCCATCATTTTCCCCAGAGGGAGAAGAAGCCGCTCCCTGCCCCGAAGTGTCCCAGGGGTATATGGTTCAATTTCTGCAGGCATCCAGAAATTAGTGTCACCTCTACAGGTGAATGAAAGTCAGGATTAGTCTGAATAAGGAGAGGAGTGAAGGGGGGTAGCACCGAGCAGGAATATTCAAGCCTGCACACTACTGGGAGGAAGTGTTGAGTAACATTTTAACCACTCCAGATCTGTCCAAAGTGCTCTGACACTGTATTACGGTACTTTAATATGGGCTTGTACTTCTCCTTATGTTTGTAGTTAACAAATACACGGGTGGTTGTTGCAACTGAAGGATAATGGTGTCTCTGCAAAGCAGTTTTAAAATGGAGGGTTGTAACATGGTGCTAAGACAACAGTCCAATGGGGTTACTGTCCATGACAATTACACACTGTGAATTATAAATGAGAACAATGGGAAACATTATTTTAATGGAAAATTTAATAAATGGAGGGGAAGCTAAACATCTTGAATTGATCTTTTCCCCAGAGATCACTCAGAGCGGCTCTCATGCAGAAAAATCCATCTTTGAAGAAGATGCAGTTAGTTAGTGTGTGTTCGGTCTCTGCAGTGGTCCCTCACAGCTACAGCAGAGCAGGCACCTCTAGACCCACACTGGTGCTCGCTCTTGGGCTTATCTCCATCCAGACTTGAAACCCTGCTTAGCATAGATCCTGCCTTCCCAAAATGGGAATCGTGCTGCCGAGGCTGTATTAGTGCCCTTAGCTGTCCTCTGAAATGAAGGCTCTCTACACCATCATGGAAATAAGTCAATAATGATTTTGCCTTATCAAAGCGTTTATAAAATCTGAATTTGCTAGATAGCTAGGTAGTGAAATATTCAGTATTCTAATGGAGTTTCTTAATCTACTGCCACTCTTTGCTGTGACTGTAGCCTGTGTATTTGATTAGCCATTTATTACTTACACACCTAATATATAAAAAATAGCAATGAGCTGAAAACACTGGAAATATTCACAAGAACCAGAAAAGCAGACTGGTAGCTGTGGGTCTTCTGTAACTGCTGACACCTCCTGAGAGGCCCTCACCCTGAATTTATCCAGGACTTTTGAGTTCTTGCTTTATGTTAAAATAAATAAATAAATAAATGTATTATCTTTAAGCTTGTTGCTTTTTTACCAGGGAAAGTTTTAATAAGAAAGTTTAACTCATCAATGTTAAGTTTTCTATTAATTAGGTGAAAGTGATTTTTCCTCTGCGTGCGGTTCCTGTTATCTGGCACTCCTGAACTAATGGGTAGCATTCACAAATAGTGCTACCCTGCTTTAGTCATTTCAAAAAAAAACAAAAAAAAAGGTCTAAGAAGTTATTGACTACTGTAGCATTTACATTCTGTGGGAACAAGTAAAACAGACATTTAAGAGCTGCATGTTGTTTCTGTAACTCCAGAACTGGAATAGATGTGGTCAGCCTTTCTGCTATAGTGTATACTCTTTCAGTAACAAGACAATTTATGATTCAAAATAATATATTTGACAGCATAAATGGGTGGTCTGGTCACATCAGTAACTTAAGCATGTGGTTTTGCTCATTGTTATAAAAAACAAACCAAATTTTCATTCCTGGCCAAACCAACACTCGTTCCTGGCCCACTGGCTATTTTTTCGTGCTGGTTGTTTTTTATTTTACAGACCTATCAAGTGTTGCTATGGAAGTCACTTTTTTCCCTACTGACTGAATAAATTACAAGTCCTGGAGCAGTGCTCAGTGTACTGTAATTCTTGGCTATAACATCTATGAGATATGTTTAAACTGAATGATCCACTGCTCGGAGGAGTGATGGCTTCTTTTATAGCCCTCTCGTTCTTGCAGACACTAAACCGTTGAAAAAGACCATGAAGACAAGGGCAAGTTCACCATATTCTCATCTTTTCTGGAGTCTTGCATATACTTTTGTCTGTGTTGTGGGACACCTTACACCTCAAACATTCAAGACTAAGTCTTGGCATTAATAGTGTTGGAGTTTTTTTCAGTCTATATTTTGAATATTAAAACTCTGATAATTTCTAGAAAAGTTTGTGCCTCTCTTTGAAGCAGATACAAGCTTCAAACTCATATGTAACCTGTATGTATCAAATCCACTTTTAAAGATGTTGTTGTTCCTTCCAGTAGTTCTTCCTCCATCTGCACAGAAAATGTTTTTCTACTTCCAGGCAGACTCTTCTATTTCTACCTCTCAGGTACTCAGTCACCTTGTAAACGCAGAGCATTATCATACAGAGGAAGCTTTTTCACAGATTCCATGACTTTGACAATTGTACTTATTGTAATTTTTTCATCTCTCCTGTCCTTCTTGACAGATCTTGCAATATTATTTTATCCATTATGTGACCTTCTTACTTGACATTCCTTTGTCACTGCTCTGAAGCCAGGCACAAAGACCTGAAGAAGGCTGTGATGTATAGAAGGGAGAGGCCAGGATTGTTACCCAGAGCTCCCAAAGCAGATGTGCCTGGGCAGGTCTGGGCTGTAACACTGCATTTAAGACAATTGCTTTGCATGTCTATTTGAATGCTAAAGAGTAACACTCATGCTCACAGACTCTTCATGGGTTAAACTTTCATTCATAGAAGCAAGGTGACATATAACACTTTTTTATACTCAGGCTGGATATTGTGATTGAAAACCCCCACTCTCAATACCCCCAGACTTTACTGGATTTCTATTAGTGAGTAGTATGCTTTATAATTTTACTGTTTTCATGTATTTAAATACAATATCTGTCTAGCTACTAATTTTATTTACCTGTTTAATGTAGGGAAAGGTGAAACAGGAAAGCCTTATAAATATGATTGCCTGGCAAAAGATGCTGAGAATATGGAAACTATAAGTGACATTGAAATGAAAGCAGACTTTGAGATACCAGGCCGCAGTCACTGAACAACTGGAAAACAATGGTATGGCCGACTGAAGGTAATCCCCTTTGATTGAACAATACCTGCTGCCAGCACAAGGGTCCAAGGGTCAAAGCAGACCCTGCTAGCTTGGCAGAAGGGGTCCAAAGAGTAGTTTTTGGGGTTTAAAATATAACGCAGTATGGTAATGCAATGATTCTTATAGGCTGTATGTAAATGCTATAGGATTTGTATCTTGTACTAGATTGGTTGATGAAAATTAGAATATTCAACACAGAAGAAGATTTATTGTATTGTAAATGAGAAGCTCGCTCTCAGCTCTCTTACCTCTTTCTCTTTACGCTCTCTTACATACTCTCTTGCACCTCTTCTTCTTTACTTACTCTCTCTATTACCTCACACTTTTTGGCCTGCTTCTAGCAGTGGCTGGCTGCTTTAAGCAGGCCCCCTACACCCAAGCCCTGAGCAATAAACCTCATGCTCTAAGACCCGACTCCAGAGATCTCTCATCTCCATCCGTCCCAGCCGTCCAACCGAGGAGATACTTCCCACAGTTTAATTGATTCTCTAGATTCTCTGGCCTTCAGTCAATGCACTAGGTGATCAAATTATTGTCCCAGTAATGAGATTTGACACAATCTATGCCAGTTACCTGTGTGACCTGCTAAGTAGGTTAATTGGTAACCCTGAATAATTATCAGCCACCTCATCTCACTGAGAGTTTGACAATAAATGAAACATAAAAATGCTGAAAAAGACACATATTTTTTAATTTCAGCTTCTGGATTGTTTCAAAGAAACCTTTTAACTAGTAGCTTATAAATAAAATGCAGCAATTGAAAAAATATCTTGTGAACATATTGGTTGTATTAATATATAAATGTTTGCTCTTGTGCATCAGCCCAGTTTCCTAGAGGAAAAAGAACTCTGTGACAGATGAACAGGTCCCTCTATTCTGCAAATTGCTTATATAAATGAATTGTTGCATCCTCAGAGACACTGCTCAAAAGTGAGGAAAATTCAAGAAGTCAAAGTGATATTTGTGGTGACATTGAAAGAATTATGTTTTAATGCTTTTCTGTGAAACATTGAGACTAGAAATTAACTTTATTGTTCAGTGAAAGCTGTGATCCTTCTATTCCCATTTCCCAGGAAAGAGAGTTAAGAAAAATAAATATGATACCTGGTGATGCTGACTTGTATTGTGTATCTAATCTTTTCTACTTTGTTCATTTCTGAAATGATTTCAGAATGGTATTTCTTTCTGCCCTAGAAAATGTAAGATTGGAGCTTAGAGAGGAAGAAGAATGGACTCTTATGGATGAGAAGATGGGTTAAAAATATGTGAGATTTAAAAGTGGGGTCTTTTCACAAGATAACCAGCTCAAATTAATGGGTCAGAACCATGGATTTAGTCAGATTTCTTCCAAAATCATTCCTCTGCCCTGGCCAGAAATCACACCAGAACTTGGGATAGAAAGAACAATCAAAGAATCCATTTCTTGTTGTCAGCAGTTAATGACTGCAACACAAAGTGTCTCAGAGAGGCATTTTGGGGAGCCCCATCCC
Organism: Eulacestoma nigropectus; assembly: GCA_013397775.1. Classification (NCBI taxonomy): domain Eukaryota; kingdom Metazoa; phylum Chordata; class Aves; order Passeriformes; genus Eulacestoma; species Eulacestoma nigropectus. The sequence goes on along the minus strand of VZTE01000369.1, from coordinate 276,045 downwards.
AGGGGGAGAGGAGGAGCTGCTCTGCCCTGTCCTCAGGCACTCCTGTGATCCTGAGCTGGTCCTTCTCCACTGGGACCCTGCAGCCTGCAAGCACAAGTACCACTGATGGAACCACACAAATAAGTACTAAAGGCATAGTAATTTTGGCTCAATTAAATCTGATTATCATGTGCCACCTCTCACAAAATTTCAGCATGGTTTTCCAGCAAATAAGAGCTTGCAAAGTCCCAATGTCCCATCCCCTCTGGCTGCCATTGACATTCCTCTTCTTCAGCCTCTGTGTTTGCAAAAAATACGTTTCAATTTCTAAGCTCATTCTATAATGGAAAGCAGAGTGTGCAGTTTTCTGTGTCCAAAATGGATTCTTCAAGTAGATAAACAATCCCAAGCCATTCCATCTTTCAGTTTGTTGTCTTATAGGCTCTAAAGTGGGCTGGTATAATTTAAGAGAGGATACTGATGAAATCATTTGAACCTGAGTCTGAACAAGTCAGCAGAGCTCAGCTTTTGAGAGAGTGAGTCATGTTAAAACCAAGCATATGCTCAAGCGCTTCTCTGGATCACGGCCATATTGAACTATAATGACCTAAATGGATTTACTCCCCAGACAAATTTACCCTTTCCTTTCCTCCTACCCACACATACATCTGCACCTCAATCAATCACTTATGTCTCCTTCTATTTCCTGCATCCTGCTTTTATTAAAAACTTTATACCTTGTTTAATCTCTTCTAAGCATGGCTTTATTTCCTCTATTGGTTTCCTTGATGATTCATCATCAGGGGGTTTTTCCCCCTACCTCAAGGTTTTCAATTTTACTGTAGAAATTTAATAAAAACAAAATTGTTAAGGCTTGTTAAAGGAGCTGTGTTGTCTCTTTGTGTTCCTTCATCTAAGCCCCTTCCTCCCCGTAGAAAGACAAAGGTGTTGAAGATGCACATCTGGTGAAACTACTGTCTACAAATGACAAAAATAATATCTTGCAGCTCTCTTTCTGTAGATTTTTTTTTTCCCTACATGTGGTCTTTATGTCTAAAATTATAGGCATTTAGACGTCAGGTAGCAGAAGAGAAAACAAATAAAATAGAAGAGGCATTGTAGCAAAATACCAAATAACTGATGCATTGGTGGTAGTTATAAGGTGTTTTATTTCTCAAGAATTGCACAACTTTATAAAGGCTTTACCATACCTCATAGAAAATTAAGGACTGCTGTTATTTTGGAATTCATTACCCATTGCTTGTTGATTACATAAGTGTTTTTGAATGAAGGAGCACTGTGAGGTCCTGTGAGAAGCTAAGCTGACATGACTTCTGTCTTTCCTTTTTGTTACGATAGTCAATAGCTCAGTTGTAAGGAACAGAATTGCTCTTTGTGACTGTATTAGACATTCTTTTGGAAGAGCTAGCTAAAATTTGAGAGCAGAAAAGCATTTCTGGAAAAAAAAAAACAACAACCCAGCATGCCAGACAAATCAATAAGTGGATGGAGCCGAGTCTGAGACTTTTGGGTTGGGTTAGAACCTAAATCAAGATGGTACTGACTCTGCAAAGCCTGTATTTTTGGGGTGCCTATATCAAAATCAATGTTGTCTTCCTGTTTTATTTGATCACTTCTATGCCTTTGTGCAAGCAAATCTATTTTACAGTTGTATTTCTTTCCATGAGCTAAAGTCTTCTGTTTGGTATATGTGACCTGTGTACCGCGGCTCTGCGTACAGCAACAAAAGGTGGATTGTGTGTGATATCTGCCACCAGTGCTCTCTACTGATGACATTTGCAAAGGAAATGAAATATCTCTGTAAATTCTTCAGTGCATAATTTATGTATAACTCCTATATGTGAATTCTCTACAAGCTGTTCACCATCACCTCAGAAATAATTATTTTATTTTCTGGAAAAAGGATACAAGCATACATTGATCCTCAGAATGTGAGAGCATAAACTGTGGGCTTTACTGATCTAATGCTTTGCATTTATGCAGTGTCCCATCCAAGATCTTCTTATTGTATCAAATGTGTCCAATATGACATTATTTAAATGCATCCCAGCTTTGTGACAGGTGTCTGCCCAGGGAGGTGGTGGAGTCACCGTCCCTGGACATTTAAAAAAAGACTGGACATGGCACTCAGTGCTGTGGTTTAGTTGATGAGGAGGTGTTAGGTCATAGGTTGGACTTGATGATCTCAAAGGTCTTTTCTAACCTAGTTCATTCTGTGATTCTATGATTCTGTAGATTTTGTTGTCCTGTTTTGCAGTTAAAGGTGCAAGGACAATTCAAATTTTACCTGTCTGTGCTTTAAGTTAGGCAAGAATCCTGTGCTTGTGAGCTTGGCTAAAGTGTTTGGACTGGCCCTGACTGTTAGCTAAGATCAGATGGGCTTAACATTTTCAAAAGAGTTATATTGTTCTTGAACTATTTGTAATCTTGAATGATTGTTCTAAACTATTGTTCAGACCTAGTTTGTGTTGGCCACAGAGTGTACCCAGTGACAGCCTGTCTCTTTGTGCACTTGCCTATACAGACTTGCCCTAAATATATCTGAAAATGAGACTTACGTGTCTTTGAACATTTAGAGTGGAGTTGATGCAATATTAGCTTGCTATAAAGCCACTGAAAAAACTGAACCCGGTCTCCAAAGTTTAACCATCAAGCACACCATACCCAGGCCCCTGCATTCTGCCGGTTTTGCAATTAAAAAATATTGCTAAAATTTTACTTAACTGTTTTTTATGGCAAATCATCTGCATTGCCAGTGAGCTCCTTATGGTAGAAAAATGCATCTATCACAGGTAACATTTCCCCTGATTTTTGCTTGTGCTACCAGCCTTGCCTTATCTGTCCCATAAGTACTCTGTGTGTGGTATTTATGAAATATTATCCAGGTATGGTATTTAATCTCTTTACAAGAGAGGAAAAAACCACAATGCTCTTACTCAGCAATTCCATCTGAATAGTGCTTCCGTGATCCGATTTTCCGCCTCTTGATACAACCAAATTATTACTTCAGCAAAACTGTCTGCAGTGCCAACACACACACAGATGAAGTCATAATAGCAGTTCGCTTTACACATGCATATGCAGAATCCTCCAAATGGCTTTCCTAAGAATAGAGGTTTGAAAAGCTCCTTGATGACGTGAGTGTGAAAGGGGTTTTTGTACAACTGGTGTTCACATTCTGCTTGCTGCTTGGTATTGATTGCATCTGCTTCTGCAGGATATAATGTATATTTAACTGTATAAAATAAGGGTATTAAGTACTGGACCTGTGCTTCCAATAAAATAAAAATTCTGGATTAATAGCTGTATTTTCCGTTATTTTTTTTGATACATTCAATATCTCAGAGTTAACATTAAAATTCTTCCAGAGTTAGAAGAAATAAATTCAGTCTTCTGGGTAAAACAGAAGGGGGCTATAGGGCTGGTGGAACTCAAGCTTTAAGATTGTATGCATTGTAAAATATGGTTCACTGCAGAATGATAAAATGCTTAAGAAAAGATAGGTAGAATATGGGAATGCTTGAAGGACTGGAGATGGCCTAAAAATATGTGTTTATAATTCTGGTTTAGGTAAATTTTAAAGGTAGGAAAAAATTAAGTGGTCTATAGCTATATAATAATGATCCAAGTGTTCATTGCAGGTAGAGCACACCTTTTCCTGATGGATTCCTTTAGAAACCTCACACCAGGGCGCGTTTCCACAGGGTACTGAAAGTGCAGAAACTCTCTTCACAAAGGAAAACCTGCATGGGCAGCCACCCTGGTTTCCTACAGCTTGCCCCTGAGACAAATTTGTTCAAGGAAAGTTTCGATAAGAAGGCAGATTTGATGTCTGAGTCCCACATAACAAGGGGCTGGGTAAAAAGAGCATTTCAGCTTCCTCTGCCCTGCACTGGATACCAGTTATTGCCACATCTGTGCCACCTCTGCATTTTGCGGGGCCACTTCTATGAGGCAGATCGATGGATTGATCCCTGTTAAGAGTAAGCAGGCAAAAAGATCAATTAACACACTGAAAGTAATTTCATAAAATAAATCAATTTGCACCACCAAAGGAGCAATTAAAAACTGGCAGGCAATCTCACCCTTTGGGCTTGAAAAAAATAGACCTGTTCTGATATGAAACAACATGATTTTGATAAATAATAACAGTCAATTGTTATCTTTTTTTTGTAATTTAAGAATCCCTTTAATTCCTGAGAATACAAAAGAAGCCCAATAGCAAGCAAGGTATCTTTTCTGTGCTTTACATATCAGTAAACAATCTGGACTGAATAAGGCGCTGTCCAGCTTTATATGACAACTGCAAAGAGTTGAAAATAGCTGTAATTCTAATGAACACCTTTTAACTACAATCAATTTCATTTCAACTTGTGAAGTCTTCATGACAGATAAAGAGCAAATTACTGGTACACATTAACAACTTGAGAAGCAAATAGTCCCATTAAAATATTTTGCCAGTGTTCATAATCCATTGCTTCCCAGAACTCCATCCCTGTCAAATAAATAACTTTTTGTTCCCTATTAAATACAGAGAGCACAGGTTACTATGGTGATCAACAGAACACAAAATAAACTCTGATTCATCATAACTGCCACATTCTAGAGGAAAAAAATATCTGAACATCCACTTGCAGTTTCAAGCTGGATCTCTGAAAAATGTTTTGAGAAAACAAAATGATTTTATGATGTCCAAGTAACACTGGGTGCAGCATCACAAAAATGAAAGTCTTGCAGCACTGTGCCCCTTCAAATTAGAGTGTTTCTGGTCTGAAGCATTTTAAAACTCATGATCACAAGCCTTTGGTTTTTTTCTTTTTATTCTAATCAATGAAACATACAGAACTGTGCTGGGAATGCTGTGGGCCACATTGCTGTGGATGTACATCTTCATCTGGGTCAGAGACACCCTGGCCTTTGCCTGTCGTGTTCTTTGTGTGCCAGTTGTTTACAATCCCATTTACTCCGTGTTTTATGGTCAAAGGGCTGAACCATTGACATTGGGCAGCCACTGAGCAGGGACTGCTTTGATGCCGATGCTGGAGGCTTCACTCTTTTGATGAGACCCATGCCTCTAATTGCATTTATCTGCATTCATCGTTGACTTTTCAGTACCAAGGCTTAAGAAAACAATGAAGTTGCATTTACATCTGCTTTCTTAGTAATCTGTCTTTAATATTTGTCATCAAGACTAGTTTTTTCAAATACCTGCAATGAATTCTACCCCACAAAATGAAATGCTATAGTTATTTCTAGTCATCCCCAGGTTTAGTTTAATAAAACACAACTTTGATTGATGCAGTTTTATTGCAGTGCAAGTCAGACCTTTCTGCTGGTCTTCACAGTGGCATTGAAATGGTTTGGGAGCAAGGAAGGCAGTCTAGAGCTAACACAACTGGGTATACCTTGAAAACAGCCACTTGTTGTATGGCTTTAGATTATTTGCCATTTGATTTTACATATTTCAGCTTCTTCGAGCCTCAGCACTACCTCAGATCTGCAAAATATCCAAATGAATTAAACAGAAAGATCACCCAGCAGCTTGCATGCTGACCTTCAGAACTCAACACTGCCAAGTCCCCAAAATTTCTATTCACATTCATTAAGACCTGAAGAGCAGCATTGAGATGGGTGTCTGTTTTTTCCTACTCTATCCATTCAGTCTACTAAATGAGATTATCTCTTCCTGTTACCCCTGATATGTTTTTGAGAGGGATAATAACCTACTTTTTAATTGCAGGGCTGCACAAGGGACAAAGTGAAAGTGATTAAAAAAAAAAATGTGGTCCATTGTAAGATGCTTCTAACTACACTCTGGAGGTTTGAAGCCCTACAGAGTTATTATCTAGCTGGACTCATTGTATCAGTTTTATTTCTAGTCCCAGACATTCGTGGTAGTGAATTTAAGTCACACAAAACTCGTGCAGCATGAAAGTCATCTACAGCCTTTACAGCTCAAAAGGACATGCCTGTGAGTTCACAAATATACGAAGCCTTTCCCTCAAAAGGATTGAAAGCAGGAGATTCATAGGCTGGTAAAATCCAGAGTCACAGCTTTTATCATTTGATGATGGCACAGAAGATGTTTCCTTCCCAGCTGAATCATGCTCATCACTCCCCCGTCTCAGATGGGGGAGCTCCCCTTTGATACCTGTGACATAATTGCAGACTCTTGTGTCTTCCATATATCTGAGGTGGGGAGGGGAAGGGAGACAGAGAGAGAGACAGAGGAAAACAGGCAATATATTTCACATTTCATATTATTGGCAGCCTTTTCTGAATTTCTTAATGACTTCAGAACAAAGAATAAAGTTTGGGGGATTTTTTTCTTAGACACAGGTTGTAATTCAAAAAAAAAAATCAATTCAGCAAAACCATCTGATTTATGCCTTAGATTTGGCCTTATAATCTGTAGAATCTATGAACCCGGTAACTCAGAAGGTAACAAGCATCTTTGTTATTCTGCACATGTGCATTACAAAGTAACTTATTTTTAACCTTCAACTAATTGTGTTACTCTGGTGTCATTCTCCTAACCCATCATTCTCCCCAGCACGGCTGCCTTTTGTATTTAAAATGTCATATTAACTATCATCAGCATTTTTAATCTTCTGGACTGAACATTTAAAGTTGAAATAGTTGGTGTCAATATATATAGACACTGAAATGGAGCTTATTCAATAAAAATCTATATGGGCAATTAGTGCAGTACCAGCTCTTCTGTAACCCAAATGTCATTCTGCATTATGGCCTGGCTGGTATGACTGAATCACAACTAAGTCATAACTTCTAAAAGTACTACGCATTTCAATTTCCCTTTATTAAAAAAAAAAAAAATTAAAAAATAAATCCACAAAACTTTGTTGCCCATTAACAGCTTTTAATAAAGGGCTCTGTATCTTATGTGTATGACTAATATCTCTGTATGCCTAATAAATTCTGTGACAACAGTATAGTCACTCCTGCTAACTGTGGGTTTTGAAATGAAAAAACACCTGGATAATGGAGACCCGAAAAAATGCTGAGACTAAATCTCCTCTGGTGGCTCACAAGCAGCAGCCTTTTATGGGACAGGTATGCCCTGAACTCAAAAAGATATAAATGCTTGTGTAATGCTCTGGCCGTGCCTCCCTAAGCAATATTCTGCAAAAATATTAATGCATTCTTATTTTTACCTGCCATGATCATGGAAAGCAAGTATAGTAAGTATATTAATATGCCCACAAATGACTCAGTTTTCATCTCAGAAAGCAATCCAGTGATTTTCCCCATGTTATTCCAACATCAGTAAAGTCCAAGTAATCAACAACTGTTATCTTTACCAAACTGTAGACAGAACACATGCTTAAAACCCTGGATTAAATTTTACATCCAGTTCTTAGTTTTGCTGCTGTTTTTGTTCTTACTGAATTCAAGCAGGAGATTTGTCCTTCCAGCTCTGCCACTCTGAACAGATATGAAATTTCCCAGTTGGACAGGCAGCAGAGGCTACACACGAGATGACAGGAAGGCAATCTGACAATGGTAAGCCAGATGAGAGGGCCATTAGCGAAAATCTGGATCAGTTTGACCACACTATCTTCAGGGACTGCTGTTATTAATTTTTGCTCTGAATTGTGTTCTCCAGTATAAATTATAGGGGATGAAAATCATAAAGAATACTACTAAAGAACATTTGATGAGGCAAGTAAGTACCCTAGTGAGAGATTCCAATAAAAGTGATTTCTTACCAGGGATAAGCTTCAAAGCAAGGGCTGTACACACTCTTTCAGGTGGAGAAACCAATGCTTTTTGGAAAGAACAAAAATCGACCAGCTACTGAGGCTTGAGCTCGAGGTGGGTTTGCTAAGAATGAAGATAAATGTAGACACCAAATATTTAAGCAGACCCTTTCAGCTTTTGTAACTTTCTACATCAAAGCAGGTGCTGACACAGGCCCAGGATGGAAATGCTTTAACAATGACTTTCTTTTCAGGAACTTCAGCTTAAAAGTCACACAAACTGTGAGGGTAAGATGCAGATGCTGGTGCCTCAGACCATGGGTTTGGCCATCCTGTGCGGAATGCTGGGTGTGTTCAGCATCACAGTTCCCACAGGCAAGCACGGCAGGTGCCTGCTCTCACAGTCCTCTGGCTCCACAAGCAAACAGCCTGAGAGAGTGTTTGCTTCTTCTGCCACAGGTCAGCCTTTTTGTCCAGCCTCTTCCCTTTTGCCTCACTCGAAGATCACAGGCTGCAATTCTGTCAGTGCTTCACTGGCCCAGGAAAGCACCAAGACAAAAGGAATGGAGTTTTGTTTCCCTGCTCATTCAGTGTTGATTCTTTGATGAATTTGGAAGTGGTGTTATCCTAAAAGGCACCTTTGCTTTCTGAGTGTGCACCGGTGGGACTTCAGGAATCAGTTGTGACAACTGTTTCACTAGAGTCACTCTGTGAGGAGACACATTTTTGATTTGAGTGATAGGAATGGGTGTTTACTCCCCTTGCTTAGTTTGTAAGTCCCTCTAAATTTTTCTCATACATAGATTTTATTCCTTATTTCCATCATGATCTCCTTCAGTGATCATTTGAACTTTTCCCTAGCTTATGAATCCAAAATCATGCCCTACGTTGTCGTTGTGGCCTGAGGCAGGGATGTTGCACCAATCAGCATTGCCAATATCCTGAATCTCAGGAGAACACTCCCCCACAACTCACACCACACCCCTACATCTGTCCTTCATTTTATCTTTGCTCTGTATCACACATATTCTTAGGTGGAAAGGGAACAATTTTTTTTCTTTCCTTCACCATTTGTAAGGTGTTTGAGCCTCTATTCATAGGGAACTCAGTAGATGCTTAGCTCTTACACAAGATTCTTACACTGTACATTGAGACTTAGGCCACCAGTTTCCTAGAAACCAAGAGCCCTGAAGTGTGGATGATTCAGGAATGTCTGCCTGAGCCCACTCTTTTTTGCCTATGAGCACCCACACATGAGTATTAAAATTAAGTGCCTTTCCCAGTATATGGGGCAGCTGGATGGCCACACAGCACATTTGCCAAGCTGCAGCTCACACCCTGGAGCAAACCCAAAGAGATCCTTTCTCCTTCACACATTCCCCAGGGAGCTGGTACCACAGAGACACCAAAGGGGCACTTTGTGGAGTACTTGGTAAGTTTTAAGCTCGTTCCTTAGCTCTGTAGTGGAATGAGTGCACTTAGATCAGTGTTCTTTGGAGTGTCTTGCAGCCTAATTTTTATTCCTTGCCAATGCATGGAATACTTAGCCAGTAAAGCAGAAAAGTGTTCACTTCAATTTTTTTTCACAGCAACTTTCCTGTAGTAAAAACTCTCTTGAAATAGCTGGATGGTTCGAGACCAGCCCTTTCTTCCCACTGCTAACACTTGCAAATAACAAAATCATCCTTTTTTCCTTCTGACATACAAATAATTGTTGTTGTATTTCACATTGTCTTGATCAAGAATGAAAGTTAATTCTCTAAAATGTAATTTAAAGGCAATTACAGATAAATGCTCTCAAAAATCCTATTAAAAATGATGGAAGTTCCAATTTTACATTGCCAATTTTAGAATACTTAAATATGAGAAAAAAAGTGAGTGCAAAGTCTATACCCAAAGAAATTACATTTTAAGAGTGGAATTAATAATATATCTATTAAGTTTTAAACATTAATTCACTAAGGATGGATTTCACCATGATTACAACATTCCTCAATCACAATATTTTATATTAAACTCCAGTGAATATCTTCTTCCTGCTTTGTAGCAACTCATGTTGATACAGAAGGAGGAAAAAAAGAAACAGTTTCTGGAGTGATCTGTCTATATGGAGAGCTGAATTTAATTAATTGGAAGCTCATTTATTACTGAGCTATAGCACTTCTGATAGGATTGTAGGGAACATTCCAATAAACACTCTATTGCTCTTGAAGCAGGAAATAATTAGCTTTCAGTTCTGACCAAAATAAAGAAAAGCAGTGCTGGCAGATGGAGGACTTCTGCTTCCAAACACCATTATATATTTAGCAAAAACTTAAAAAAAAAAAAAAAAAGAGGTGGATGGAGTCAGATCTTGAGACCTCCTCAAATGGTGCATTTTTGAGGTTGAGCCATTGCAGTTTCTTGAGCAGAAGGTCTAAACAGGATGCCCAGAGCTCAGCTGTGGCTGCTGGGAAGTGCTGAGTAGCTCCTGTATGGTCCTGTATAGGGTGGGTCTCGATTCTGGAGCCCCTGGGGACAGGGAAGCAGCCATTCCAACCTCCTCTCCTGTCCTGACTGGCATAGAATGAGATATATTTTCTCTCTGTTTTCCCACATTCCCTGGCAAGTAGCTCAGAAGTCATCCCTAGCAGCACAGAAATGCCAGTTCTATAACTCCTGCGTGATCCTAAAGGCACATCTTAGACTCTGGATCCCAAATTGGTTTCAGCCTTGCTCTGCTTCTTTCTTAGGCAAGATAGTAGAATAATACTCAGGATTATTTTTAATGAAGATTAGGCAGGAGATGATTGATCTACAGTAAAGGCTATGAATTATGTGATACCGAGGAAAGTGATCTATATGAAGATGTCGATTTTATATTAAATTGTCACATATCTGTCCCTTATTTATCCAGGGCCTCTAAGACAGACAAGAGCCTACATAAAAGTGCAGATCCATATAAAAGTAGAGAAAGTCAGTAACTTTCTTTTAACAGAAAAACAGTAATTTTTTAAATTGCTGCTTATATCTCTTCTAGTTTTGACATATTTTCTGTTTGGTAAGGAACTAAAGAAGTTCCAAAAGAAGTCCTGACATATTTCCTAAGAGGCATTTTTCTTCAGTACCTGTCTTGGTTTTATGATGTGCTACATCACTCCGGGACAGCTGGGTTGCAGCAGCACAATTCCTCAGCGCTGTGCTGGATCAGGCTGGTGTGTGGCACACATTGGCTGTAGCTCACAGCTCTGACATTCTGACACAGCCCTACATGATTTAGGGCTTCGAGGACCCTGTCAGAGAAGGGGTATTTATGCCCAGAGGAGAGAGAGGGTTGGAGATGAGCAGGTTTCTAATGCATGGCTTTCACTCCCAACCCCAATCCATTTGTATTTAGAGTCCCTGTGTGGAAATGTTCCAGTGAAGGCACCTTCTTTTCCCTGAGGGCAAATACATGTGTTATAACAATGCTGGAATTAATCTGAGCAGCTAGAAGGTCAGGAGGGAGGTCTTCACTTCAGAAAGGGAAATATGATTAAACTCCTTCTTGGACAAGTGCTTTGATTTCTTCACAGGACCTGTGGGAGATCTCTGATGCCAGGATCCTTCAGAGGCCCTGGTCTCAGTAATGTCACTAGATGACAAGGCAACTTGAGAGCAACAATTGCTCCTTTGACCTGAGCGTTCAGCCACACATTCAGGACTTTGCAGGGTTTTCTGCTTAAAAGAAATACATGTGCAAGGCCAGTAGCTCTTTGAAGAAGACCTGTTATTATTTTCAGAGAAGACAGGCCTATTTCCCTGAATGCTGAAGGAATCAAACAAGAAGTATTGTCTTTGCTCTCAGCTTCTGCCTCTTTATGCCAGGCTGTAAAGTGCTCTCACGTGTTTTCTCTCTCTCTCCAGCTTTTCTCAAGTCTGCATTACAGAGCAGTGGGTTCCCTGTCTCACTTGCCTGGAGGTTTAAAAACATATTGACTACACAATAACATTATCCTCTGCCTCTGTTAACAAAGGCCAAGTGTGACCCTCGTGGCTTTGTTTTGGCAGGCAATGTGCTGACGTGTTATTCCATCCCCTTTCATCACTGGTGGTGGTTATGCCCTCCAGTTTTAACTCAAAGCGGTTGTAAGAGTTATTACAAGAACTGCCCTGGACCACCAGTTACAAACCTGTTGAAACTAAATCCCCAAACTGTGGAATTGAGGAGGTCCAGCATTCTGACCATGCCTCTTTTGCAGACTGAACATTTCCTTCAACTGGCGGGATTTTCCTCAAAGATATTCAGTTTCTTGCCACAGTTTTTTTTGTTTGTTGACACCTAGACATTTACCAACATTTCATTATGAAAAAAAATGGAAAAGCTGGCTGGGTCACATTGAACCCCCTTATTTCTTGATTTTCAGAGTGTGAGAAAATTTATGTTTTGGGTTTATTTTCATGAAAAACCAAGGTTATTCACATTTGGATCTGACTTTGGTATAGTAATAAACATGGCTACTTGAGGCTTTGCTGGATCACTGAAATAATTTTGCAGGCAAATATATTTTTATTAATATACGGGTGCTGGTTTGTGCAGTATTTCTATGCTATACACTGTTATTAATACTCTGGGCCCAGCTTCACAGGTTGAAACAGCATATTTTCCATGGTGGTGGTGGGGTAGTACGTTTTTTATTTCTAAATTTATGTTTGAAGGAAACACTATAAAGAGGTGCTACAGTTCATGGCAGGGCATAGGCAGTTTTGTTAGAAAAAAAGACTCTTTACATTTGCAGCTTCTGAGCTGTTATACAGAAGTTTGAATCTGTGTTAAAAAAAATCCCCTCAACTCCATTTTTAAACTTATCTAATTTTATATGCAGCTGTGGTAGAAATGTGTTCTTTGTGATTAAAGAGAAAGAAGATGAACATGTTTATATCACTGCTGCCCTTCCAACAGGTTGTACCAGTCTATGGGACAGCCATTTATGTTTTTCTCAGAGGAAAATACTTAAAGAAGCTATAACTTCCCGTGGTAATCTCAGCTCACCTCCTTTCCCAGCTTTCTCCAAGGCAGTAGAGCTCTGGTGGGATTACAGCTTCATGTCCACCTCCTGTGTATCTGGGATTTGAACAGACACCACTTGTTACAATATAACTCAGCATCCCCAGGCATCTAACATTGAATGGACAAGATAGAATCCCGATTTGAAGGGGAAATGTTGACTTTTTCAAGTGTTTAGGTAAGAACTACCTGATTTGGCAATAAATCAGCTAACTATTCCTTTTACTTCACGAGCACTTCAACTATTAATCACTCTGACCCCAGACTATCCTGAACAGTCTTTGCATGACTGGTAGTGTAGAAGGAATTGATTTGGCATAGGTTGGTAGTGAAGATTTTATATTTCATCAAGAAAACTCAATTTTTGCAGAGGGCTGACTCTTCCCAGACTGGGCAAGTTCTGGGGAAACTCAAAAGCTAATGAAATTTACTTGGAACTAAAAGGTCTATTGGACCCCCATCTGATGAAACAAACTGAACAGCAGAACCAGGGGGTGGCTGTAAATAGCTCAGAAATCTTTACACTTGCCAGAGGCACTTGGCTGGAAATGCCACTTTCCAATTTTTTTCCAGTTTTCACGTAATTTCCCCTGAAAACTCAGTGCAGTTGTACTTTAACTTGTTTCTAGTGTTGAGGTTGTGAAATTAATGAGAAATCCTGCATTCTGGATACAAGAAAGCCGTGCATCAAAAACTCTCACACTAGTGAGGTTTTAAGATCCTTCTTCATCCTTCTCCTTCCCAGGAATTTCCAAGCATCCTACTACGGCTGTCAAGCAGCTACCAAGGCTTGGATGTGTCCAATGCTCCTCTGAGAGGGTTGGTCTCTGTTTGGGTCCTTCCAGCTTGCGGTTGTGCTCCCTCTGCTCTGCCCTTTTTTTTTCCTCTGGACTTCCAGAGGTGGAGTTTTAGTGCTGACAGATGTTTCTTCTGTACCTCATCCATACACAGGAACTGCAGGGAGCCAGATGCCAGTGTTTCCATGTGATTTAGTATGCATGTGAGAGGAATATTTCCCTTTGTAGCTGGCAGAGTGGGAGAGTGAGGTAGGATTAGTATTCTTGACCTGCACTTGTGTAGAGATGGAATAATTCTTTATAAATGTAAGGGATGGAGTTTAGTGGACAGTTGAGGGTATATCTTAATTAATCTCTTTGCCAATTAAAAGATGGAAGTTCTAATTAAGATGACCCCAAAGCAATTATTCAGACTTGTGTATTTACATTAATTAGACTACCAAAGCATTAAGAGTAAGATTATGACTTTGCAGATGGCACAAAGTCAATTTTCCGTGTTGAAGTACCTCACTACCTAACTTGTAATTAGGGGAGATGTCACAGTACTTGCACCATTCCTACCACACCAGTTATTTTGTCTCCTAGTATTTCAGGTCTAAAATATAATTAAGAGGGGGATGTTTGTGTTGAGGTGCTGTGGCACAACCTTCTTCCAGATGATGGGGAAGACTGACGTAGAAATATTCATTTGTCATTGTGAAGTGGAATTCTTCTCCCAGGAGGCAACTGTTTCGTTTGACTCCCACTTAAATATTCACCGACTTAATCAATTATGATATCCCTACTGATATTTAGCACGTGCATTTGTGGTGTATTCTTTCCTAGGACTAATTTCTTGGTCCAGGTACAGCTCAGGCACTTGGCCTCCTTTGGAGCCTGTATCAAATTACTCTACCGTGGCTAAGGAGTCGAGTTCATCCATCACATTCCCAAACTTCACTGACAAAAATAATCAGGACTGAGTATTCCATATCCGTCTTTATCAGTAATTTTAAAATATTATGCTACTTTTATGTGGATGAATGTTTCTAAACTGTCAAATACCTTCAAAATCTTTCAAAGTGTTTGGAGTTGGTGTCTATAATTGAGAATGACACTGTGTGATGCAGCACAGGCAAACCATATGCTTTAAAACTGTTTTTACCTGTCAAATTTGTATTTTACCTGCTATAATGCTCTCAGTATTTTAGGAAAAAGACAGTCAAAACAATCTGAAACTGAATTATTGTGGGAATGGAAAAATACTGTAGATAATAAAATAAAATTTTCTACAGAGCCACCGGAGACAACACCATCTGACATTCAAACAATTTTAAAGAATACATTATTGCCTTTGCAAAAGAACTGGATAAAAATCAGGAAGGACTTGGAGTTCTGGATGGGTCCAGAATTTTTACACTTGTGAATGCCAGTTGATGTCCAGGAAGGAAGTGGGGAAGGAAACACAGAGATATTTCCCCTTAAAAAAGTGGAATCTACTTTAACTGCAGGCTACACACAAATACCAATCTGCCTTTGCTTCACACACCTTTTAAAGTCTCTGCTATTTACATTTTCTTCGGAAATTTTCATCAATTAATACAAAACCATACCCATTTTTCATCTTCCAGTGACTCCAAACACTAACATACATACTCTTTTCTGTTTATCCTCTGTCCTGACCTAAAAAGTTGGTTTGGAATAAGGTAAAATAAAAGTATCTGGAGATCAGAGCAGACTTACTGATTAATCTCTGTGTGGTTCACTATAAACTGTTCTGAAAACCAAAATGTAAATCTGTTCACATTTAAAATGTCAAAATTGGACTGCATTCAAGATAGTATTACACTAGGGGTATTATATTAACATCAGGAGGACAATATACCATTTTAGCTGGAGAATGCCTGAGAGGATAGGGACTGTAGTATCTCTTTTGACCCAAGTAGCAGAATCAATATTTAACGGTTTTGGGATATTCTGATTCAGCATGGAAAAAAAATGGTAGAACTGTTGCATTTCTGCTTATTTATTAAAAATGTACAAAATTCCATCCTTTTGAGCGGAGAGTCCAGAGAGGCTGATTTTTCTGTTTACCTCTCCAAACTTTATGCAGCTGCCACATTAACTCAAAAACCTACTTCTTTAATCTGTTGTCAAGGTCAAACCCAGTTGTTGCTCAGGCTGCACAAAACATTTGCTGCCTCCCTCTGCCATGTGATCAGCCTGTCACCCACACAGACACATTCATGCACAACCTGCCCCGAAACACTGCAATACCCCCAAAAAATCCTGAAACACAGAATACTGGATTTTTTGTGATAACCTACAGTGGTGTTTGGCTGTGGAAAGGACCACTTTATCTCCAATAAATGCTTTAAATGAAAATGAAACCCAAACATTTTGAAAACTTTAATCCAACCTGTAAACATAAAACAAGCAAGAGCAAGTGGAGGAAATTTCCTACGTGAGCCACTAAGTTATTTGCCAAAAACAAAGCCATAATTAAATTTTCTTCTAAAAAGTTAGATTGTCAGTTGGATACCAAATTCAGTCTGAATTCACTGAAGTGTGAAGAAAAGGGATTTTAGTACTGTTTTATCTGTATATTTCAACCAATCATCTTTAACTGTGGCATCTCTTCTGACATCTCCATAATGTGTGAGCGTGTGCATCAGTGTATATACAAACTGGGCTTCTTATTGAGTCTAGACAGTGGATAAAAATTCTCTGCTGCTATGAAATTCTCAATTGCATAACAGAAAATTCCACAAAGAGCTGGGATTTACTCTTCAGAAATAGCCCACTCTATTCAAAGACACTTAATCCATTTTCAGAGATAATTTTTCAGTTTTTTCATTTTGCTCTTTTCTAAGACACATGAATATCTTTGGTTTTTCCCTTCTCCCTCCTATTGTAAAGTTCTGGTGCTACATTCAACTTCCTACAGTCTTTTTCTGGAGTTGCTGCTTCCATCCTGGGCATCTATGAGTAATGTCAAACAGAGAATTACCAGAGTTGCATAATACAGGGACAAGCTATTTCACAGCTGAATAGATCTAAGCTCTCCAGGCAAGAAGATAATAGAAGTTATGGCTATGAAGTGACTGGGTTCCTCCTTGGGGGGCAAAAAAATCTATCTTTACCCAAAGGTGAAGCAAAATATAGCAAACCATGGCAGAATGCAATTGTATATATAATCTTCTCATGAAATTTTAACTCCTAGTGATGAAGGGAGGAAGGGGAAGAGAGGAAGAGACAAAGAGAGAGAGAATAAATTAGGTTTACTAGATCATCTATTATTTTATCGGCTATGGTGATCTTCTAAGAAGTGAAAAATCACATTTACAGTAATTCACTGCAATTCACTAGAAAAGAATATTGACTTTATCTCATTGACAATTTACTTGCCAAAATGAAAGCACAGACACTCTATAGCCTGGAATACCTTAGATCACCTTGAAACCTGGTAAGCTTTACCAGTACATTTTTTTACAGTCTGCATTCAAAGACTGTCAATGGCCTCGTGAAAAAAGTACATCGGAACACTACATCCTGCACAGGGAAGCCTGTGGCTATAAAGCAAGAGTACAAAATATAATCACAGATAGGAGACAGAAAATAAGCCAAGAATGAGACAAAAGGCTTGGCACAATGGTGACTTCCATTTTCAAGAAGTTAGTGAGCCACTAGGGGCATTCTCTTGACTAGAGATAGTTGCTTTAATTAGAATTCTTTGAACAAGAGTAAGACAACCCCAAGCCTGGCATTGCAGCCCCCTGGAAAGAACTAATTTTTTCTTCACATCCCAGTGACCGGTACCAAGACCCCTTCAATGTTCTGTCCCATCAAGCCAGCAATGGGGTCTGACCCAAACAGCTTACATGCTCAGATGACTTTTCATATTGTGGCATTTTCAGCTTTAAATGAGAACGAAAAGAAGGAAATATTGGACACTCTCCTATCCCCTCACCCCTTGCCCCCAAGGGTTTGTTTTCAACAAGCAAAAAGTGTCCAAACTGACCTTTGTGTTCCACTCATAGCTAATCATCATAACAGGAACTACAGTGCATTTGTCATTTTTCTTGGAGCTTGCGGTGCATAAGTACCATTTATATCTCTGGTCTTTCATACACCAGCTCTCAAACAACCACTCACCACTGAGATATTCCATTAGTGTCATGCTGGGAATGGAATCTGTTTCTGGGTTTTGTAACTTGACTTTGAGCCAGAGCCTTGTAGCTAGTCTTACTCTCAAGATTAGAGCTCGTCTCCAGTTGGAAGGAGATGCGGATGGGATGCATTTCAGCGCTTCCCTGCCTGTGCAGTTGAAGCTGCTGGCTCATGGCTGCTTTGGGCCCAAATGAGGGGTGAAATCGGTGATGCAGCCAGACCCAGGGACAAATTGTGACTCCCGCTCCTTGCTTGCATAAGGAGTAATTCACACCTGCTTGTTAAATAGCTCACTCCCTGTCATGGGTGCAAAGAAAGAATTATCTAACTCTCTGCTTCCTCAACCTGCTACCTCTCTGAACCCGTGTGTCTGATGGGCTCAGTGACACCAGGCCTGAGCAGCAGCCTAAGGAAAGGCAATTTATCTCCCATAAATACCTCTTTGTTTAGCCAAACAGGTAATAACAACACAAAATGAATGTTAAGTGGCTGAGATGATCATTATTTGAATCTTTCTCTGTTCTAATTTGAGGGTGAAGATACTCTTTTCAAATACTGAATACAGAAAAGGGCAGGACTGATAGCTGTGTCAGCCCTAAAATGTTCTACTTGCATTTCAGACCTCATCTGGCATTTTCAGAGACTTTAGTGAAGTGTTGAACTACTAATCTCAGATCAAAAGGGTCAGAGTCAAATCAGAACCCATATTTCAGACTTATTTTGTAATTTTAAGAGGGGAAAATGTTGCATTGTTCTGTACATTCACTGCCCTATGGTCAATCTTCGAGGAGAATGACAAACTTACACCTTTTGATTAATGCCCCAGGCAGCTAACATTTACAGATCATCACTGGTCTCCATTCCCTTTGACCACTGAGTCCCACAGATCATATTTTTCGAACTTTGTATTTTTTTTTTTTCATTTTCAGTAGAATCTTCTTTCTTTTATTTCTCCCCACCAGGAGTGGGGTAATTAGCTGTGAAGGGAATGACTGTGAAAGGCAGTGGCTGACTGTTCGGGAAGGGGAGGATGCAGCTCCTATGGGAACAGGAAGAACAGTGGGGCCATGGGACTCTGAGGTAGTCAGGAGAGATGAACTGACTGCTGATAACAGGAGGGAGGAACAGATGCTCACTAAATCACTAAGTATTGTGCTGATGGCCTGAGTAAGATGCAACAATGTCTTTATCAACAATTTTCTTTTTTTATCATGCACCTCGTTTTCTCTTATTCACACAGCAGTAAAATGGAGCAGAAGTGCCAGGACTAAAAAGAAAAGCAGTAGCCTTTCAGGCTTTCTTCAGCTACATTGTTTCCAGAGGCTTTGTTTATATTCTGGTAAGCAACAGAGCCAGTTGCTTGCCATCAGGAATGGCTTCCTGAATAGGAGACAACTCAGAAATTCTCAGTCATATCAGACAACATTCTGCAAAGAGCTTCACTGACCTTACGCCAGAGGAAGGTGTTATTATAGGGTTAATGTTAGCAGAATGTTGCCCAAAGTAAATCATAAGGCAGTCTGCGCTTATTAATAATAATGAGTAAAGACATAACCAGAGTTCGTGTCCAGTTCATCTGCCCATCAATGACAGACACAGAGTGAGGTAAGCCAAGCTTCAGTACAGCATTCCTTCCATGTTACTGCAGAGGAGCTGCTCTTGCTCACCCACAGAGACTTACCCCCCATCCCCTTCCCTTTCCCTGTACATGCCTACCAAAGTGTGAGTAAAAAGCTACAAAACTCAAAATGCAGCACTATATAACCTCTTTACATTACTGGAAATCATTATACAGAATAAAAGCAAGGTTGAGTTGGGTCCAAATTAACTAGGAAAACATTGTCAAAACATATTCTGCAGTAATAAGGACAGAGAAAGAAAAAGGGACTTTTTGTTAGTTCCCATTTATTTAATGATGATATAAACTCTAAGCTAGCTATTTCGTGTGTCAGAAAGTAATCGTGCATGACCAATTCTTGCTCTTGTAAGAATTTTACCTTGTGGCTACATTCTGTTTGAGATGATTTCAAGGAATACTTTTATCATGTACAGGCTTTTCAAAGGTTTGCTCACTTATTGAACAAGTGAGAGAAGAAGGGAACTTTGTTTATCTAAAGTAACCTTCCAAGGAAATCAGGATTCTAAACAGGACATTAAAGGCTGTGTAGGCCTTTTCAGTGACTATCATGGTGTCCCTTTCTTCCCAGCAAGCTGCTGAAGAGCTCCCATTCTCCTGAAAGGCATTTCTACCTCACAGACCATTATTATTTCATTTCAGTATTCCATTATTATTTTTCAAAACAACTCGTGCAGTCAAGTGGAGATGCAGCTGCTACCTTCTACATGCCCCAGAAAATGGGCTGGAGTGGCCCAGCCGTGTTACATGGACTATCAAACAGGAAAGCACGAAAAGTCTGGTCTTGAGGGTGTTCTTTGGAATCATCCTCGCATCAAACAGACTAAGAGCAATTTTCTCTTCACCAAAATTACTTGTATATTTTGCAAACCACTAATAAAGGCTAAGAAATGGCGTTCATATGAAAATGTAAGAAAGGAACAAACTTTTTGGTGCTAGGTTCTAATATTTTTTTGTAGTTGTAAGCTCAGAGTAAAAGAACTGAGAAATTATAAAGGAAGGGATGCTGTGGGTTTCCATGAGTCCTGCTGCTGGGTGCAGCACCAGCTCTTTGCCTTTTCTCTATCCATGTCTCCATAAGTCCTGAGGACTCTTCAGGCTGCAATTAATTTGTTTTTAAACCAGAATTGACTGCAATTTCTGTTTCAGTTCACCCTCAGCCTGTGCCAACGAGAAACAGGAATAGAACAAATCCTTTCCATTCTAATATAAAATTCTTCATATATATAATGAAAATTGAACTGTTAATGTATCAAAAACCTTGCTCTGTCAATATATTCTCACACCTTTTACCGACTGACATCACATCTGACAAAAACCAGTTAGTAAGAAAGGCTTTAGAAACCCCTCTGAATAATAATTCTCACAAAACTTCACTAAGATGGTGCAAAATAAACCAAAACAGGGTTCAGGTGAACACACTAACAACATTAACCCTGCCCAAACAGGGCACACACTAACAGTATACTTTTTTCGTGTGGCTGTAGAAGTCCTGTGGAGCTGGTCGTTGGGGGACACTTCTTTCAGCAATTTGGAGCATTTCTCAGGGGAAATATCATTCTGGCTTTTTATCTGCTCTTTTGCTGTAAGACACAAGAAATTGCTCTGAGGTGTTTCCTTTCCCGCAGGCAAATGGAAAGTTAATATTTTATATGAAGATGAGCACAGTCCTCTGATGCAGCTTAATGTGTTTTTTACAATTTAAATGTCATTGCATTACCAGCACAATGGGTCAGATTTTCCCAAGGGTATTTATGCTGACAAAGTGATAAGAGAGCTACGACAGGCTCAGAACAAGGTAAATATGCTGAACATATTTACCTTGGGAATGGCTTCTCCAGAGGAACTAAACACAGCTCAGACCCTCCTTTAACGTTTCGATGTGTAATGGAGGTAAGCAAGTGGTAAAGTCAGATATGAATTGCATGACACACATTTAATGTGGGAACAATGACAAGCAAAATTTACAGAATCTGAGCCTGGCTGACTACACGAGTAACCCTCTTTCCCACTGTGGTCCCTGCCTGCCAAGCTGCATTTCTTTACCTTTTATATTTGCATCCACTTCACTCCAGGAACAAGTAAGTGAGAAGACACCAGGAAAGTGCACAGAGGAAGTGAGAATACAAAGGACAAGCACATAACTCTTTTCTGCCTTCCAGAACCAAACCTTAAAAACCCCTGAGGCTTTCTGGAGTGAGTAGGGGTACACAGGTGATGACAAGGAGTTTCAAGGCCATCACTGCCATGGAAAATGGGGGTGATCTCTTGGCCTGTTGGGTGCTTAATGACTGGGAGTTATGAGAAAGGCTCAGATCAGCCCTTTTGGGCCTCGTGGTTTTAATATTGTAATTCTAGACCTGTGTAACCAAGAAGAACAAGGTATAACTCAGGCTGGCCGAATCTGGACATGGCTCTTCTTTAGTATCTAAAATACGTTGTTTTCTTCTGCTGTCAAGAGACAGATTTTGTCTCTGCAGCTGGTAGAGTAAATCGGCCTTCAACCTCGCTCAACACACCCAAGCCCGCACACTTTCCAGGTGAGAAAAGGGTGAAAGAAGCAGCTGCCACTTGCTCTGCTTTCTTATTAGAACATAAAAGATGTGCTGGGGAGCTGGATCACCGACTGCCACATGATACGTGCTGCAGTCAGGTAAAACAGCTGTAAAATGCCATCTCGTTCAGCTGGGACAGCGTAAACCGTATATTCACACACTCTGCTGAAGGTATGGGAATATGCAACCTGCTAAGCAACGGTAAATTCTTCCTGAAATCTTTAATCTGCACGCTTATTGTATTTAGGGTACATAGAAGGCAAATTAGATCTGGCTGGAGACTGAAATTAACCACCTCCCCAAATTCTGATTTCTCTTTGACTGGTTCTTTCTAATCTACCCCCTACTAGAGGATAGTACCTTATTATGACTTTAAAGCCTGACTTTTTCAGCAGGGTTGTGTGTTTTAAATGAGAATTTATTGCATGTCAGGGAATTCCATTATTTGATAGCCACAGCAAAGGAAGTGTAAAAAGCTGGTTTTGGGCTGAAAGGACATGGATTTAAAACAATCACTGTGCCTTTTTCTTCAATAATGTAATTGTATTAATGTGGATTTGTAGAAACATACAATTGAGGTGTGGGGGTGGGAAAGACAATGTTCTTGCCTAGGAGAATAAATGTGATATAAACACTTTCCTCATGAATACACCTATTCCTGCCATATTTATCTTTTTACATGTATGCACTTTTTAGAAACTGCAGTAATTGCTACACTTCAGTTGTCTGAGGGAAAGATTAACTCCTCAGTATTCTATTTGTATTTGGAAGTCTGGAGAGAAGGGAGTGCTGTGTTAGTATGCTGGTATTTAAAAGCTGTTTTACAACCAGCTTGTCATTCAACCTAAACAATAAACATAAAAAATCAAGTAAAAATTTTTAGTTTTGATTTTATGATTCAGAACCAGATGGAGATGCAGGGGAGGAAGACTAAAATTTCTGGGCTGGACAATGAAATGTCTGAGGAGCCCTGGACATTTGTGGCCAAGGGCCATTTCTGTGCATTGTTGCAAATGCCGATAATTTCATGGCAGCAACAGTCCTGCCCCTGTGGCCTCGTCAGTGGTCCTGGTCTAGCGGCCAGACAGTGGGGGAAGCTTCCAGCCTCTCCCCCATAAACTGCCTAGATAATGAGGGTACGATGTTCTGTTTGTCTAGATCAGTTCTTGCTCTGTGGCAGCGGGAATAAGGCTGCTCAGCCACAGAGGAGCTGTGAGGCAGCAGAGGATCCCAGAGGACTGTCTATGTACTTAACTAGATGAATAGTGAGTCAGTGGGGCATGGGAAAACAGCTGTCACATTTATCTTCCTCACACTAGCAACTGAGAGTCATTACCAGGATCTAATACACCAAAGGATGCTTTGAACAGAGATCATCCTCATTTATTTGTCTACACATACTTAAAATGTTGCTTTGTGGTTTAAGTTACTGGCACAGAAGGAAGAGTTTGGGCTAAAATTATTTTAGGGACTATTTAAGTGCGGGAGATTAAAGCTGATCTGTTCTTTTCCAGTATCCTCTTTCTCATTGTACCGTGGGGAACCTGTTTTTCTGAGCCAATCATCATTTTTCTTAAACATATAGAGAAATTATAAAGGATAATTATATCTCAGGGGCACCTTAATTGTCCCAATTACTCGGCCAGTTTTGACAGCCAAATCTGATGAAGAGAGATCTGTAGGCATAAGACAACATTTCATGTGGTACTTGGATAATACTCATGGTACAGCTAAAATAATCAAAGTATCTCTGTTTAAAAAGATACTATATGCAAAATAAAACTGGAGGAGAAAAGGAGCTTTGGTGAATTATAAGAAATTCTTTACCGAATCAGACTTCTGCATAAGATATACAGCATTAGCACTAAATCAATTATGATTAAGTTGCACGTAACTAAAATTGGCAAATTCAATTTCCGCAATGTTTCATTATAGCTTAGCTGCTGTAATGATAGATGGAATTATGACACCTTCTACAAGACCTTCCAGGTGTAGTCACTATCAAACATAATTTTACTTTTTACTCCTTTTTTTTTGTAAATTAAACAAAATATAATTGTCCTGGATCAATGATGAGGCTACCTGCTCTGGTACAACAGGCAGTATAAAATCCCCGCCATCACATTGGGGTGCAGAGATGCTAAAGAGCCTTTTCAGGGTTTTTTAGGCATAATGGGCATTTTTTGGTTAAAGGGTAAAAGCCAAATATTTGAACTCATAGGTCTAATGATAGTTTGAATAAAAAAAATTTTAAAAATGGAAGAAAGTGCAGATACTTCCACTCTCCATAGGTTCTAAGATGAAACAATTATCCTCTTCTGTTGGAAGACTTTGGTGTTAGTATGATTTCAAGAACAAGGTTAATGTTGAGCACACCCTTATACCCTATTTTGTAGAGGTGCTTTCTTGAACTGAGATCATGGTTAAAGGTATAAATATAAACAGAGGCCTTCCTCTTTTTCTCTCTGAAATTCTGTTACACCTGTAACAAGGTTTTAACATCTTGTCCAAATGGGCAAAATGTTATTCTCATCATTAAACTGGCAGTTGCACAAAGGCAACCGGATCAGGTACAAAACCAAAGCTCTTTCACAAGGTTATTCCTTGGGGTAATCAGGGAGCAGGCAGCCATAAATTAAAGCAAAACTTTATTCTCTGCTTCCTAAATCTCAAAATCAATTTTTTTTTTTTTTTTTAAATTGTGTTTTAACAAGAAAGGTAGAGGAGAAGCTAGTAAAAATATCTATGTGTAAAATGCAAATATTTCATATAGCTCTGTAAGATAGAAGAATTCAGATTTTTCAGCCCAGGGTTTTCAATAAAAAAATAGCAATAAAAAACCCCAATTGGATTATATTTGATAAAAATAAGGAGCGGTTTTCGGAGTCTCTGAAATCATGAGGGACGTATCTATGCCCGCATCGGAATGCAGCACGAGACACATTTCTGTGATGAACACTAGCACTAGGCACAATCCATAGCCCCTGTTCCTAATAAAAATTTATTCATTGTGTGAACTAAACATGGTTATACAGTCAAAAGCTCGGTACTGAGCCATTCTTGCCCGTGCACATATCATCTGTCACACTGAGACCCACTGGCAGATTGGCTCTCCAAGAAAGGAGCATTTTCATGCAGAACCTTGGATTACTATAAGCCACTCTGGGCAACCAGTGGGGGGCCTGTCCAGTCCTTTTCTATCAAATCTGGTTTACTGGAAAACAAAAGTTATTAAAAGCAAGAAACACAACAATCCTCTTCAAGGTTCAGCTCACCTCTGCTTACTGCTCTGATTCCAGAGATTAGCCTCTATTTCCTACAGAGAGATTAGCAATCAAAGCTAAATTACATTTTCATTGGATAAATCATTTACAAGTAGCTTGAGATTTTGGTCTTAAAGCTTCAGTATGACTGAAAAAGCTCTTCTCTCATTTCAAGTGTACTAAAGTGGAATCTATGTGTAAACTGGCCGTATCACCTAGAGATTCCAGACCTTTGGAAACTATCACAAACAGATGTAAAACCTGTTCTCAGCCAGAGTCTTGTGTATTGAATATAATCCTTAGAGAGGATGGCATATTTTATAATTTCTTTGGACTCAGGCTACATGGCTACTACATGGGAGACTGTATCCAAAGAAACAATTACAGAGCCAAAGTAATTAGTAAATGCAAAGATACCAAATAATCTTGTCAAATAATATTGACAAATAATCGAATCCTGCATGCTTGATATAGCTAAACCCTGCTGTGTGTATATCACACACCAGCAGGATGAACGAACTGGAAAACTCCTAGGCAAAGCTTGAGAGCCACAATTCATAGAACCATAAACTGTGAGGTTGGAAGGGGACCTAAGTTCCTCTGTTTGTGACACACTTATGTGTTGAGAGCCAAAAGTCAGTCATGATTTTGTAAATAAAAAGAAAATCACGTCCTCATTCCTACAAGGTTCAAGCACTTTTCACAGTTTTTGCTAACTTAGCTTTAGTAACAAGGCTGTTGTTACCTAGAAGTGCAAAGAGTACATTCTGCCCAAAACCAGCTTGCAGTCACTTAGTAGCATTAATCTCATTCCCTGTGTGTCATTAGGATTCATATCCATCATACTCTTGGTAGAGGACAACAGATCAAAGGGAGAACATATTTGCTTGTGCCAGGGCACAAATCCATCCATTTTAACTTTTTACCCAAGACTGAAGCCTGCACTGTTTAAATCCTGTAGATGTCAGCCAAGCACACATCTTTTAGAGGATGAAATAGTAGTGCCCAGACACTAATTCTGCTCTCCTAGTTGCTCAGTTTGCTTCCTTCTTGGCATTTTAAAATCCCCAAGTACAATATTTTTTTCCAGCATAAAAAAATTTCCTTCCAACAAGCATAAATAGCGAGTGCCCCTGGACTCCACCACAACAGTGAAAGTAGTAGAAAGCACCTGGACTCCTGCTTTTCCGTTTGTGGCCTTCTCACCAACACCCTGTGCCATCAGGAGTGATTCATGGAGCTCTGCAGAGCTCACTCTGGCAGCTCCCTGGGTGTTGCCACTTTGAGCACATTTGGCTGAAGCCGACACTGCCAGCCATGGATGGTTGCTGCAGGAAGCCCACTGGAAGTGGGCAGTTCATGCTAATGAGCTCAGTGCTGCTGTCCCTCGGGGGAGCCGTGAGTCTGATTTAAGTCTGCTGAACATTTCAGAGACAGAGGAGCACGCGTGTCCCAGCCTCAAGTGCTCAGCTACCCTGGACCATCAGTTTTCTAATTCACATTAGTTAGCACTTAATGCCAATGACAGGGATGTTTTAAGTATCGATTCCCATGCACAGATAGTATTTAATTTTTGGTGGTACCCAGGACAACTCAGATAGGAGGTGGCATAATTTAGTTCTCTATCAAATTGATGAGAACGTTGCTGCTTTCATTGATATGTAGTAGAGTACAATTGCTCAAGTATCCCTATTAAATTCTGCCAACAGGCTCGAAAATCCCAAAGATAATTTCCCTGTAATGCTTGCCCTGCATTGGCAAATCACACATGGAAATTTGATAGCCTACTTGATTTTTAATCACTACAAGCAAATTTAATCCATCTCCAGGGAACCTAAAAGAAATTTGTCAGCCAGTCAAGTTAAAAAAGGACTTAAAGAGGGCTGATCAATAAGGTTGCATTTCACCCCCGGTTGCTGTGATTTCATGTACACCTGTAGAAGTCAAATAAGCCATACAAATGTCAAATTGCTAGTTTTTAGTGTATACTTTAACATGTGCTGTGGATGTTTGCATAGATTATTGAAGGCAAACAATGCTGAGTCCAGAAAAAAAAACCTCTGCTATTAAAATAAGGACAGTTTATTAAGCAAAACTTATGTATTGCCATTTTTAAATATACCTTTTTATGTCTCCAACTTTTCTATATAATCTACTTCATATATTAACTCTGTTTTAACTACACTTTTCCTACCCCTTCCTCTTAGTTTCCTTTTCCCTACCCACCCATCCCCTCAGATAGCAATAAACATGTTATGCTTTTTTCTCTAGATTACGTGTGGCAGTAGTTCACATATGCTGATCATACTGCAATATTACAGCAATCCAAACTCAGAGTCTGATTCAAAATGTCCCATTTTTGTATTGTGTCTGCATGTCTGAGCAAGAACAAATGACACACACTTGCAGGGACTATTTTTGTCTTCAGCCAGTTTGTATGGATTTTTCTAAGAGAGTAGGGTTAAGGTGACCTCTCATTGTCCTGAGGACAGATTGTATTCATGTAAAACACAGGCAGGCAAAGAAATGTTGCAGAAAAAAGCAAGGAAGTGTGTGGAGGACAGGCTAGCAAAGAAAAGAGCAAAGGAAAACTTCTGAGAAGGCCAGAGCCTCCTCCCAGTTTGGGAACTGTAGGAACCGTAGGAGCTGTTTCCTCTCTCCCATGAATTAGAAAAATGAGCACTTGTTCCCATTTCTAAGGTCCTTCACAAATAAAAAATTATAGCTTATCTTAATAAGACTTTAGAAATAATTACTTAGGTTTATGTTCAATAGAATCTGCATTAAATACAAGAATGTACAACATGACAGCAGATAGGACAGGTAAAACTACTTACTTGCAAAAACTCTGGCAAATAAATGTCAGTATTTTGGAAAATTTACCTTTTAAGCATCAACTTTATCACTGTTACCACTATTAATTTTCTCTCTGAAGGCAGGTAAGGGTATTGGGTTCTTCCTGCTAGACACTGGATGAACATACACCAAAGAATGTTAGTTTCAGACTTTATCCTGTAAGGTGAGAGGAAATAGATAAATACAGTGCAGAAAGCAGAGAAACATGCCAAGGGCAGGCTAAAAATTATCAGCCAGAAATATTCTCAGAGGAAATTTAAGTTTTTGAAAAACTAGGTTTTTTTTAAATGAATAGTACATTTTTATTAGAAAACAAATGTATTTGAAAATGCCCTAAAATACAAGGGGTCAGAAGCAGGCTTAGCTACAACCTCCTAGAAGCAGCATCTGAAAGTAAACAAAACCTACCATCATTTTGTCAATGTTTTGGTAACTTTGCCATAGGAATATTTCTAGGAGATGGATCAGAAAAAGCTTGTGTGGAACCAATAAGGTTTTAGGAGTCGTTTCCCTGCTTATGAGTCAACTCATGCAAATGCAGCTGTATGAAAATTGAACAACTTAGATCATTGATAAAACAATGCTGTGAAGCGAATTGATTTTAGACAAATGAGTCAGCTCAGAGAATCACAGGATGGCCTGCTGTGAGAAGGCCCTTCTGGAGACCATCCAGTCCAACCCCAGCTCAGAGCCAGGAGCAGTTTGAACAGGCTTCTAGGGAAAATGACCTGTCAAAAATTTTAATATCTCCAAGAATGGAGACTGCACAGCCTCTCTGGGCACCTTGTTCCTGTGTGTGAGTAACCTCACAGTGAGGAAGTGTTTTCTTATGTTTAGACAGAATTTCCTGTATTTCAGTTTGTGCCCATTGCCTCTTGTCCTCTCACTGTTCAACACTGAAAGTCTGGTTTCACCCTCTTTTCTCCCTCCATCAGTTATTTATAGACAGGGAAAAGATTTCTGGCTGTCCTCTTCTGCAGGCTGAACAGCTCAGCTCCCTCAGCCTCTTCTTCTATGACAGATGCTCCAACCCCTCAATCATCTTAAAGACTCTTTTATACTCTGTGATATCCACTGTTAAATTTAAAATCAGTCCATTTTCTGCATCATGTTTATCAGGTCTTTAAAGTTCAGTGATTCCCAAGAGTGAATAAAGGCTGTCCCTGTTGTCACTGCTTACAAAACAATGGAGGAAGGACATTTCCCTCCCTTTAATAGCAATCAAATTTAGACTGCACCTTTGTAATATTTTAGGGATATTAAATGTGACTGAGCTGCTATCTTAGAGATTGCTCATGGTATGTTTGAACACATGAAGATGTTGTCTTTTACTTTTCTAAGTAGATAGTCTTAGAACATGAATCCCATTGAGCATAACGGTGGGCTGAAAACTATGTGAGGAATTAGGCAAAAAATATTGAAGGAAAAGAATTCATTAATAAGTCTCTTGAGATTTAATGCCCATATGGGCCTGTAGACTTCTTTCAGAATAAATACTTTGATGAGCTGGTCATGTCTGGTTTTTTTTAATTTATTTTATTTTAATTACTATCTTTTTTAAATGTCTAATTATTATCTTTATTTTAATGTCTTTATATTTAATTCTATCCTTGAAATTCAATTATTTTCTCCTGGGTTTGCAGGAATTCTGATACCCTGAAAATTATACACTCCTCTGGGAACTAACTTTACTTATACTTTTGCATATGGATAGCTTGAGGGAGGATGTCTTTCCTTCTAAGTCACTACCTTGAGTTTTGAGATCTATTCATTCAGCTTGGTGTACATTTTGGTCTCTCCCTCAGTAGTATTATTACTGTTTATCTGTCTTTATCTGCCTTTTGATCTTCACACGAGCAATCTACTCCAGAAATGCCTTTGTTCCCTAGATTTGGGGAGTAGACTCCTGGTGACTGGGTAGTGTTGGATAAGGTTTTTGCCTCCTATTTTAACAAAGAATTTTACTGTGGGCAGTGGCCTATCGCAAGAACAAGTCTAGTCACAGGTTAGAAATCCAGTATGGGGAATGTAGCTCAACCAGGAACAAAAACCCTGTGCCATGCCTGCCCCGGTAGAGTTTATGATACCAGAATAAGAAAAGAAAACACAGATGGATGTAGACTGAGCACAGGAGTCATCTGTGACTTCTTATTGTGGAAGCTGGCAAACAAAAAAAGAGAGAACTACAGGTCTGTCAGCTGACCTCGGTATCAGGGAAGATCATGGAGCAGATCAGGACAACCAGGGGTCAGGCGCAGCCAACACAGGTTTCCAAAAGGCAGGACCTGCTTGAGCAGCCTGATCTCCTTCTGTGACAAGGGGACCCACTAAGTGGAAGAGGGAAAGGCTGTGGATGTGTCTACCTGGACCTCAGTAAAGCTGTTTCTCACTGCTTTCTCCTGAAGAAGCTGGCTTGGATGGGTGCACTGTTCAATGGGTAAAAAGCTGTCTGGATGGCCAAGCCCAGAGAGTTTCTTTCCTGAAATATCTGTTATGCCAAAGATTACACAGAAATTACTCAGTAACTCATATTCTGCCTCATCAGACATAACACAGAAAGATGAAATGAATTGAACTGCAGGTTGCAAAACAGAAGTGATTAAAATTAAAAAAAAAAATAGAAAAACTGCTATATGCAAATTAGATGTAAATTCTCTGACACATTAGATCTTTCTCTCACCAGTAACTGTTCTGCTTTCTTGCAGATTAGGAAAAAATGCATGCCCATGTAACAAAGGTCAACCTTTTCCAATCAAATATAAACATTTACTTTGAAAATATTTATTTTCTGATTGTCTCTTTGTCGTGTTCTATGCAAGGGCAAATGATTTTGTCTTTCTTTCTTCTAACTCTTTTTTTCTCTTGCCTTGGAGACAAATGAGAATAGCATCCCCAAAAGTCAACACAACTTGATACAAAATGGTGATGGTAATGAAAGAACAGGTGACATTTCAGGCTGACATTTCAGGCTAACATTTTGGTGATGTTTAGAAAAATTTTAGTTTAAGAATATGTTGAACAAAGATTTTGCAGAATTGGGCCTCAGTCTGAGACTGCTTATACTGGATTTAGCCAAGTATATCTTACCTTGGTTTCTAGAGTAAACCATCAGAGACAAGTTCCTGGACAGTATTTCTCAGACTGTGTTTTACAGATATGTAGTGGCCATAAACGAGTCACAGAAATCACACTGCCTTAGACTTACTGGGAGCAGCTCTGTCTCCCAACACTGGCCTCAGTAATTTTAACCAGTTCTCCTCCCTTTGCCTCAGATGAGCAGAGCTGCTGCCAGGAATAAAAAGTACAGGTGCTGCAGGGATTATGAGAGTGGGAAGAAGGGAGAGGAAAAGAGAGTTATGATAAGAGACTGGAGCCCTGCTCACAGAAGTTCAAGAAATACTGTTGCAAAGAAATGAAAATTCTTTAGTTTTTGTTGCATTAGTGTAAACATTAATTGAAAATGTCCCAGTTATAGCAGCTATTTTACTGCAAGTGTAGGATCCTCCTCGGTTTGGACGGTCGGGACGGATGGAGATGAGAGATCTCTGAAGTCAAGTCTTAGAGCATGAGGTTTATTGCTCAGGGCTTGGGTATAGGGGGCCTGCTTAAAGCAGCCAGCCGCTGCTAGAAGCAGGCCAGAAAAGCGGGAAGCAATAGAGAGAGAGAGTAAAGAAGAAGACGTGCAAGAGCGTATGTGTAAGAGGTGTAAGAGCTGTAAGAGAGGTAAGAGGTGTAAGAGAGGTAAGAGAGAATCTATATGAGATGAGCGTATGTAAGAGAGGTAAGAGAGCCAGGTTCTCATTTACAATACAGTAAATCTTCTTCTGTGTTGAATATTCTAATTTTCATCAACCAATCTAGTACAAGATACAAATCCTATAGCATTTACATACAGCCTATAAGAATCATTGCATTACCATACTGCGTTATATTTTAAACCCCAAAAACTACTCTTTGCACCCCTTCTGCCAAGCTAGCAGGGTCTGCTTTGACCCTTGGACCCTTGTGCTGGCAGAAGGTATTGTTCAATCAAAGGGGATTACCTTCAGTCGGCCATGCCATTGTTTTCCAGTTGTTCAGTGACTACGGCCTGGTATCTCAAAGTCTGCTTTCATTTCAATGTCACTTATAGTTTCCATATTCTCAGCATCTTTTGCCAGGCAATCATACTTATAAGGCTTTCCTGTTTTCTTCCTCAACAGCAAGAAGGCAGAACAATACTGGGACTCGAGACCAGAAATGACACAGAACAATTTCTTGCATCACCTTCTATCCACTCAGCCACTGCACAGAACCATCGTGGAACAAACCTGGCTGCCCTACGTCAGCAATAGAAAACACTGCTGTGGTGGTTTAATCCCAAATAAGCACCACACAGCTGCTCACTGCTTCTCCTCCCAAGAGGATGAGGGAGAGAATCAGGGGAGTAAAAGTGAGAAAATTGGTGGGTTGAGATGAGAATGGCTTTAATAATTGTAATAAAATATTATAATAATTATTAATAAAAATAAAAATTGCAATTAAAAGGATTTTTTTTTTTTAAAGGGAGAGAAATAAAACACAACAATTGCACAGGGCAATTGCTGATCACCAATGGGCTTCTTTTCAGAATCAGAGCTCAGGAAAATGCTGAGGATAACTATAAAGAGAATATATGAATAATCTTTTATAGTTAGCTGTATTTTTCTTTTTTTTTTTCTACAGTATTTCAAAAGTGACTCTGTAGGCTCCAGATAGCAGAAGCCTATAGAGAAAAGAACCCCAATGCCACTCCCACCCTCTCTAATCTTTTTATTACAATCAAAGTATAAATCACACTAATATTCTACAAAAACCTCTATTGTTTTACATTTGCTACTATTTTTATTCTGAAATTGCAGAGATGTTGTTTTCTCATTTATCATCAGAGATGTTGTTGAAATGTGGGAAGTGACACAACAGGGTAAATGTATGAAGGAGCAAAAACCCAATGTAACTCATGTTAGTGACTATAATCTGATATTCTTCCTGCAATAGACATATGGAAGAGAGGGCACAATTTAGAAAAGTGTTAAATATTCTGCTCCATGCTGCCTACAAAATATTTGTTGACAATTATGGTGAAAGAAATTATAGCCATGGAGAGATGCCATTGGATAATTGCAATCATTTCTGTTACCATGTTATAAATAGAGCATTTCAACCTTCAATTTTAGAATAATTTAAATTAGAATATAAAAATATTTCAATTACAAACTGGGTAAAAAAAAAAAAAACTCAAAAACAATAAATTGAAACTTCAATCTGTTTTTGAGAAAAATATTTATGGAGAGAATCCTTCCAAAGGACTGTTCCCATAGTTTTTTCCATCAGACACTGAATTGAAAAATTCATAAATAACACAGTGGTGTTCTTTAACTATAAGCACTGTGTTGTGACATTGAAGTTGTTACTAAGTCACTAGCATTCATTTCAGACACTGATTTTCACTTGTGTGTTTTCAGAAGACTGGATACCTGATCCCTGCCCGTACCTAGAATGATTACATTACAGAAATAATTAATTTAATAGGAATAAAAGTCTTGAGTTCCTAGCTGCTGTTCAAATGTTTTTGAAAAGATTCTCTGAGACATACTGTTAAACTGTAAGAGGAAATATTTATATACCTGCTAAATGGCCATTTCCAAACAACAAACCACTCCCTCTTGCACATTTTATATAAAAGAGGAGTTAAAAAATAATACCGAGAGTCTGCACCACAGCATGTTCGTGTCTGTTAGTACCTGTCAAAATGACTCCTTCCAAATTTAGTAATTAATTGGTGCAAGACCCACTCTCTGCACTCTGTTGGTGCGACAGCACTCCCAGTCCCACCTCACAGTTTGTTTGTTTCCTGAAACATGGAAACTTTTTAATTTGTCTTCTCTCAGACAGAATTACGACATGCATGAAGCAGAAGAGATGAATTTGTCAGGATTATTACAGTAACAAGATAAGAGATCCTCAGAGGGAATTTTCTTTCTCAGATGTATAAATATTACAGCGCGACTGAGGTTGGAAATTAGGGTCATTTTGTCCAATTCCCTATTTATAATAGGGTAAAAATAATTCTGTTGTTTTTACAGGAAACAGATTCTTTCTGTGCTCTGATTTAAGATGCCATGAAAGTTTATATATTGTCAGATTTGTATTCAGGAGACAAAAAACCCTTTTAAACCTAAGCACAGAACTTGGGTCTTCAGAGACTCAATTCAAAGTTCCTAATTAGCTCTTTTACCTATATATCCACTTTCTGCATATTACCATGAAATAGAAATTGGCCATGAGGGAGAAGGCTGCTGATAAAGAACAGAAAATACAAAGATATGTGCTGAGATACCAACTGGCAGCCAGGCAAAAAACACAGAATGGAGAAGAATGCGGAGAAGGGCACAGAGCAGCCTGGGCTGGTGGTCGTGCATGACGTGGTGCAGCGGCATGAGGACTCCTGGGCTGATGAAAGCCAGGTGCAGAGTAGGCAGACCAGGACCAGTGGGTGCTTCCAGAAGGTGGCACTTGTGCACAAATAGCTCCTAAACCCGTGTTGGTCTGCACATGCACACTCGGCCACTGATCCATGGGATGTGCTCTCTCACACCTCAGTGGTCTGTTTTCCCTTTCTGTTTGACAGCCTTTATGTCTGCCTTTGAAAGAGTGTTTTTGCTCCTCAGTGAGACAGAAGCAAAGAGAGAGGGTTTGAAAGAGGCTGTCTGCACTACCACAGCAATCTCCTTGGGAGATAGCCTGGAGCTTCAGCCAGCAGGGCTTTGTCCTGCAGCCAAGTCACTTTTCAAACAGCTTGTTCAGACCCAGAAGCTTTCCCAGCAGCCTGCATGCTGCAGAAGACCACAGAATTATTCTGCTAGAGAAGGGGAACCTGCCGAGCCAGAACTCTGTCACTTTATTAAGGAAGAGTTTGTGAGGAAGCTGTGTGAATTAATCAGGGAGTCAGACAGCAACTTGACTGAACCACTGAGGAAGAGTCCTGCAGCAGTAATGAGTTATTGTGTCCCCTGCCTAGGGGGAAAGAAACACGTTTCAGGAGCTGTGCTGACTGTAGAAAATGACCTGGACAAATTACTTGGGGATTTTTTGCAGAAAAGGGAAAAAAAGTGTGTGTGACTCTATTTCCCCAGGGAACCATTGTCACTTAACAGTTCTTGGGTGTTTGTTTCCTCCTCAGTTGAAAATCCAGGGATAAACCCAGGATATTTCAATTGCTTTTATCCATTACACAGACAGCAACAGGATTGGGCAAAAAGAAATATATTCCCTTTTAAAAATCACACCTTTGATAGAGAAAACTGATTTGGAATTGTGAAAAGTTCAAGCTGTTTTATTCTGCAAGTCAGACTCATGCTGCCAATGGAGATTGTACAAAGCCTTCCTGGAGACTTGGGCACGGAACAGGACAAATAGGAAAATGGATTTATTCAAGCTTGGGTACTGAATGGTTATTAATGGGGAATTTATGGTAGAGCATGTCGCTTATCAAAACACGTACCATATTCTCACATAGCACATCCATAACAGCAGTTCACTCCACACCCCAACATGCAGGAAGGCTACAGTTAGATATCTAGAACTCTAATAGTCACAAAAACCCCCAAGAAAACTTTATAAAAGAGACATCAGCAGAAATAATGAGGACATTTGAGTCAAAATCTTTAGAGGATTTGCCTAATTACATTCACTTTTGTAAATACAAGTATTCTAAATTTTAGGTACCTCGATACTTATATGAGTTGGGCTCAAGATAATTAGAACTGTGCTGACTTCTCCAGCAGACGAGACTGGGAGCGGGGAGGGATGAGATAAGGACTGTCACCACAGAAGCCACATTCATGTGACACACATTCATTTTCACGCTCACGCAATGGCCGAGCCTCCTCACCTTCCACTGAGGCTGCATCTGTCAGTGCTGTGAAGCACGACGTGCATTGCTAGAGGTGTCACCACTTTATGGGGGTGCAAAACACAGAGGAAGAGTTGTATGATCTGGAGTAAAAAGACAAATGTCTCTTTGCAAAATGTGGTTCTATATAAACATGGATAAAAATCATTCACTTTCGCATCTACCACCTCTGAGTTTTTACAAAGAAGAGAGTGTTATGAGACTTCTCCCTAAAATAAACAGCATACAGATTGTGATCTCCGACACAATCATCTAAATCTGCATTTGATGAGAACAAAATACTCTGGGGGAAAAAAAGAATCTGTTTCAAAAGATGCTCAAGAGTATTTGTTTCTTCATTGTTCCACAGAATTTCAGATTTATCTTCAATTATCACACAACTACCAGTGGCTCTAAGGGTGAATCATTGTGTCTATAAAACCTGAGAAATTTGAGAATGCTGCTGCATTCTCTGTTCAGCAGATATGAGGAGGGAGAGCTATAGCTTTAACCTACAAGTGCATCAGGGAGAAACAAAGCTTTATTTTTGTTTTGTTACAGATGTCACCACATAAGCAACTCCAGAGGAGAAACTTCCAGTAATCTTTCTAAGAGAATTAGAAAGTTTATGAAAACTGCAATCTTATGCTTCTTTATCAGTGATATAGTTGAGTGTAGGGTTTGGAGGTTTTTTAAATCTTTGCTCATCTGATATTTCTTCCTTGTTTGTCTGGTCTGCAATATGTTCCTCACATCTCTGAGTATGTTCCTGTGAAAGAGATGATTTTAACCCTCTCTGGTAAAAGTGGCATCAAGACATAGTGGGAATTACCTGTGTTTCATAGCAACTGCCCAGAAGGCTTGATCTGTTGAGAGCTAAAAGGACAGTCAGTGGCAAGGAGTGGGGTTTGCATGTTCTACTTCCTTCTAAAATTCACATGGGGGTATAACCAGATCCAAGCAGACACCTGGGACAACATAAAGAACTTCCAGTGGCTGTTTCTACAAGAAGAGGACTGCTGTCAGCAAGGCTATTTTAATTTCCCAGGCTCTGGTTCAAGCCCGTGGTCCTTAAGGTATCCAGCTGTGTTCCCAAGATAATCCGTATTTCACCCTGAAAGTGGCACTCTAGTTCATCAAGCTGAATTAGGCCCTGCCACATGCTCTGGTGCTTTAACTTCCTCCAAACCTTGTTCTGTACTAGCTGACTCATTCCAGCACACAGTTGAAGCTAAAGGACATAGCTTGCGTAAATTTATATTTAAAATAGCATTGTGCACTTAATTTGTGGAGGGTAGTAGTTCTTCCCTTAGCACAGGACATAACTGCTTGAGGAATGTGCCAGCCTTTAGCAGTTGTTTGCCTTTCCAGTCTTCCAGCAAAATTTCAAGAAAGAAGCAACAATCACCCATCACCAATCACTTTTTCCCACTGAAATCTCTTCCCTCAGAATGCGTCAAAAGAAAAAAATCCCTCAACTCTAATTAGGGGGTTATTGTCTGTACTTGAGGATGTAAAAAGGAAAATACAAACTCCTATTGCTAGGCTAAGAAAGTATTCCCTTCCTGAGTGTATAAATGTTAATCGGATAAAATAAAAGGCAGAGCTAATGGCTGATTTAAGCCCAAAAGCCCAGAGACATTTGCATTCAGTACATTCAGCCCACTAAGCCTCTCTGCTGAAGTAGGGGAGATGACGCAGTTTTCAGCAACACACATGAAGCCTAACATAACTGGCTAAGCCAAGTATAAAAAGGAAGTCCAGCTTGTCTTCCTGACTTTTAATAGCCCTTTAATTTTACCTAATGATTCTATTTGTTCTTTAGTATAATCTTCCTCTGAATGGTTGTGGTTTCTACGGCAGGAATGGAACAACACACAGGGAGCTCTCTCCTTAGAATCAGTGTGCCCTGAGTGGAAGGGAGGGTTGTAATAACAGAGTATTAATCCTTATTACACTGCACTTTTTTCACATGGAAACCAAAGTTCATTTGGCAGTTCTGGCCTTAAAAACTCATCAGCTGCAGAGTCAGGTATGAATCATGAACAGGGGTATACAGAGTCTGTACCCAGTTTAATTTATTACTGCATTTCTGATTTAACCCCACCTCCCAGAGAGTTTCATGCTTGCAGGGGTCCAGCAAGCAGGACAGACAGAAGACTGATCTGAGTTCCAACTTCTGGTTTTGGCATATTACCTTGAGAGCTGGTGTATTTCTTCATTACTGCTCTGTATGTAACCTCCAAGTGATAAGTGCATGCAATAACCCAAATAAGAATTAATCTGAGTAATGGAAAACCAGAGGTTTCCTTTGCAGACAGTGATAAAAAAAAATGCTTAATTTCCATTCCAGCTGGCATGCAGACAACCCAGGTTGGCTTTATCTGGCAGGGCATCTGAACTATGCTCTTGCACATCATTTACCATTCTGAATCTTAACCAAAAAAAGTGTATTGACAAGGGAATTTGTTAAGAACTTTTCTTTATCTTGTCTGTGCTATTGCCACATCTTCCACTTCATTGAAAATGATAGGAAGTATAGCAAACCTGAATAATATAATTTACCTTTATTTCCATGTGCTTTGAGCCAAGGCTTCCCAGATGCTCCGAAGGTCCCACACAGCCTGCAAAAGGTTTGCAAACAAAGTCCTTGTTTGAGATGCTGCACTTCATTAAAGCGTTGCATTGAAGATGAATTTCGTTATATAGCATTCCTAACCTGATTTCTTATGTTTATGCAGCCATTTGTGAACAAAATCTATAAATCCCTGCTCAAGATTTTCTAAATATCAACCCCTTTCTTTTTAAATTACAAATGTTCATTTCTGTTGAAAGGCAACATTTTTGGCAAAGTTTGAACAAAACAGCCCCAGGTCTTTGATTTATGAAAGAATATAAAAAACACGTATTCTGATGTCCATTTCAATAAGTGAGGGCCTCTTATAGTTCAGAAATCGGCATCACTATGAGAGTGCTCTTTATGATTACAAAGATAAAAATCTCTGCCCAACAGCATTAATGAATTATAAAGGCTGACAGATCCTGAGGTCACATTTTAAAGCTAAGGAGGAGCGATTTCTGTGGATATATATGAGAAAAACAGATAGAATTGATATTGGAAAGGAGTCCAGTAGTGTGTATGCTGTGTGAATTAACGTGGTACTTTTCAAGATGTTTTCTATTGCCCAAACTACTCGCCTTTTATTCAAAACTTATGACATTATTAGTAACATATTGTAACATAGAAAACAACAACAAAAAAATAGCACATGGGCTTAAATTTGTATTGGGGAAAGAGTTGCAAGGAATAGACAACAACAAGGAAAGCATATCCAAACCAGAAACTGTAGTTTTTACATTACATTATAATTTCACCTGAAATTTGTTTTAATCCCTGTATAATCCTCAAGTGATTAAGTGCATGCTGAAGGCATAAATCTAGAGGAATTATCACTGCACAAATATTTTTGGTAATAGTTCCATGTTGGAGGAAGTGAGTGGTGGCAGGGCCAATAAATTTTAAAATTGAGTAAAGGTAGTGAAAACTTTTAAAATGCAAAGCCGCCATCACACCTGGGCACAAATTGCACCTTCCATCCCAGGTATTCCTTTCAAAGAATCTCATGGCTTGGTTAAATGGAACAAGATCAAATAGTACACTGATAATACAAAAAGCCCCAAACTGATCTAGGGACTGTCTATGTGCTTAGAAAGAACTATTGGAAAGAACTCTTTTTGCTATTTCCCTGACCTCCCCCCCCCCAAGATTCCCAGCTTAGTCTGCTAAATTCTCAGTCCTCTTGCTCCTTTCTCTGGTTACCATGAAGGAATTGCCTCCTGCAGCATGAAAGTAGCCCAGTGTGTTCTTCCTCGCAGTGTTTGCCAAGAGGAGTGCTTGGGTTTAGCAGGAGAGAAAATGGCTTTCTTTGATGCCTCAGTGCTTTCCCTTAGTGCTGCAGCCCAGCATGGGCAGGCTGGGGAAGCCCTGCAGGTCCTCCACAAAGCTCTGATTCCCAGAATGGAGAGCAACAGCTGAATTTCCACACAAACCCAACACCAGTGATCGTGCCCGTGCTCTGTGGAGGTGTTATATTACCCTTGTAGTTGTCAGCGGGACTCCAGATGCTTTTATATCATCTGTGAATACTGAGCTTGAACAACCTGAATGTAATCACTGGGAGCTTCTTCTCTGAGAGATTAAATATGCAATATTTTATAACCCAGTTTAAACATGTCCCATGCAAAATTCAGGATTGGATTTCAATATGTAATTTTCTTTTAATTTTTAACCAAGTTCTCGCAATGATTTTTTATTATCTGTATCTATAGAATGATGAACAAATCAAAACATTAAAATCTAAAGATAATTTGGTATTTAATCATTCATCTAGTCTTGTAAAATGAAATTTTAACCAATCATCAAATTAGATGTAATCAGAAACTATATCTGTCATTATTTCATTATATTGCTGAGTTGTCGAGTAACTGAAATCCATTATCCTTACATAAACTTCTACTTGCCAAGGCAATTTAGTCTCTAAGCTCTGAAGACCTGTCAGTTAAATAAGTATGGTTTTCTTTTAAGCATAAGGCAGGGAAAACTAAAAACTCGAAAGATAAAAAGAGAATTATGGAACAGTAACAAAATAAAATTAAATCAAAGCATTTTTTAAAATATAAACATAAATTCTGGACAGAAAAAAAAATTTAAAAAGGAATTTTTGGAAGAACTCTTGAATATTATGAGTAAATTCCACTGATTAAGAGACTTGCATGCGATGCTTTTCATCATTCATGACTGTACTCCATTAAATGAATCTCCAGACACTTTATTTCACTTTTTTGCAAATCTACTCCCAACAAGGTTTAGAAATAATGCAAAGAGAAGCCTACATGAAGATAAAATTAAAACAATAACTGATTTGGGATGAAGAAAAATGGACAACCCTCATTTGCTCTTAAAGGAAATCTATTCCATTGATCTAGCTCTTAGAGCTTCGCAGAAAAACTGAAAATATATGGATTATAGATCTGCAAATGGAGGTTTCTTTCGAGTTGCACTGATTTGCAATTTGTGGAATAAGTTGTGAATAAAACCAAAAAAACCAAACAACCTCCTCCCAAAAGACCCCCAAACAAAACAACACAGGAAAAAGTGGTGGGTCTTTGCAACAGAGATAAAAGTTCCTCTTTCCCTTTCCTCATTCCAGTGCAAGGGGAACTACCATCTACTTACTCTTTTTCTGCATTTTTCCAACTTTTCCATTTTTAGAATTTGTATTCCCCCCACAGCCTTCATTTCTATCCCTCTTTCCTGCTCTCTAACCTCTTTTATTTCTTTGAATCTGGAATGACTTTGCAGGGTGGTTGACTATTAGACAATATTACAAGAATTGTGAAACAATTTTTGTGTGCCCGTGTAAACTCAACTGACTGTGGAACAGTCTCAGAAAACTGCATCTTACTGGGGCTCTTCCCTCAAACGGTAAATACAGACCATCCTGTGGTTCAAGAGAGCTTAAGAAGGCAAAAGTGGGCCTGAAAGAATTTAGAGATGTAGCTAATTTGGAAGCTTTGGTCATGAAAATTTGTCTCTTCAATACCAAATCTCCTTGACGTCGCTGTTTCTCAGCAACGAGTTTGTTACTGTCTGGATTGTTGTTGTTGTGTTGTTGTTTTTTAATTCTTTCTTTTCCTCCGAAGTCTGTGTGGCAATACCTTAGGACATCATAAAAACCAGTTTTCACAATGGATAAACATTGTACAATTATCAATCTAGGAGCTTTAGAAAAGAGTGTCAAATGCTGCTGGGGGCTGCCTAATTTCCTTTAGACCCAACCTGAGGGACAGAAGATTCCAATTTGGTCATAGTGCATCAACAGCACATGATGCTCTGGCACATGAGCGACAACTCATGAAAAAATTAAGCTTTTTTTCCACATATTCTGCAACTGATAAACTGCCCAGATAGAGTGGGAGAGAAAGAGTAAAATTTACCTATTTTGTTTAAAAAGCTCACTTCTTTTTCATTGGACTAGAGAGGGAGAAGGACAGGCTGTGTTGTTAATGACATTCTCACATAACTTTTTATTACCAGATCAAATCCTCCTTGCCATCCTGTACTACTTTTATGTACATTTTTCCCAGTCTTCCACTAACAATATCAATGAACTGATTATTGCCTCTTGGTACAACTTACAGGTTCGTTTTTACAACAGATTTTAAAAAATACTTTGTGCAATAATCTAAAGTGAGGACATATCATCTGGTTCTGTACCATATAATATTCCTCTATCCTCTCTCATTCCTTCATGAATTCCAGTGCTGTCTTTGCCTTTTTGACCACAGCTGGCTATTAAAATGTTGCCCCAGCTGCTTGCAGTTAAAGGGGTTGGTGGTTTGGGGTTTTTTGAAGAGGGGGGAAAGTATTACTTTGGCTCAGACTGCTGGGCTACTGCTGTGCCTCTCACTTATTCTGTTCATCCCATTCACAATTCAGACAGCTGCAACTCAAAAAAGATCCAATATAAGGGAACTGAAGTCAGGAGGTGTCTGTGTCGTGCAGACACTGATGTGAGCACTGCTGAGCAAACGTCTGTGGGCCTGGCTGCTGCACATTACCTTCTCCCCCCAAATGAAGTAATTGCAAGCAGGATTCCAGCAGGCTGGGTTTTGACATGCTGAATCCATCCCCTTCTGTGTCGTAGGCCTTCAGACAAAGAATTATTCATGTGGCAAACATCTGGATTTACATAGGAGCCAGTAGAGCTAATCTGTTCTGGCACAGAGAAAGGACATGTGCAGAATAGAGGCAACAACCCTAAATCAGAAGCTGGTAAGGGGCAGGCCAGCACCACTACCCTGTCCGTCCAGCTGGAAAAGTAGAATTTAGGAAGAGGATAACAAAGATTTTAGGGGAAGGATTATTTTGTCTGCTCGATGTCACATGGACAGTATCTAGCACCTTCACAGAAGCTTCTTGTCTAAAACCATAAAAATGTGTGTTGTGTTCCTAGGATTGATTTATCAGGAAGGAAATTAAATGAATCAATATAAACTCCAAAACAAAAGAGCAACATCTGACAGGGCTTACAGGAAAGCAAACAAGAAGCTTAGAACACTGCTAATGCCCACTATCAACACTTACATTCGGGCCAGCTCTAGCAGGAATTGTCTTTCACCACCCAGAGGCAGAAGCAACCAACCGTACTGTGGGAAACCATAGTTAGAATTCATCCAACATAAGCAATGGTTAGACAAAAGAAACTTCTAACCTAGGACTAAAAGGCTCTAAAATTGTAAGAGATAACCGAAGAGAACTCAGATTCTACTAGGTTCTCACGTATATTTGTGTGTATTTATTTGCTCATTTAGATACACGTGGAATTGATAAAAAAATAGCTTTTCCACAAAGGTGTTCAGTAAAGAAGAGGGATGGATCTCTTTGCAAGCACCTGGCAGCATCTCTTTCCCCATCATATATGCCAGGCTTAGGAGATTATTCTTAAAAATATCTGCAAACATCCCTCAAAATCTTGCTTCTTTCACGATACAAAACTGCTTTCTGAGTATTTAACTAATTTGCTTTTAGTTTCACTGGAGGAACCAGAGATTGGCGAAAGATGTTGTACAAATGACGGAGTAATTATCAAGGCCTTTGAAAGCCAAAATCTTATGAAGGCAAGTGTGCAAGCTGAAGGCAAGGGATCAACTCCCCTTGTTTTTTTGTGGATCTAATATTTGTATGTACCCGTGAGATGAAATCAAGATGCTACCTCCAGTGGAGGAAACATTTGTCTGTGCTCAATAATCATCAATCAACCTTCTTACTCTCATCCAAACAACTCTTCCTCTGATATTTCCAACATCAGAAACAGTGATTTTTCATAACTTTTTTCCTGGGAAAAATATTTCAACCACTCAGCAAATGGTGGTTTCTCTATGGATTACACTGAGCTGAGTTATGGCATGGTTGGCTCAGAAGGTATCAGGCTCTTTTTTTTTTACTACTTATAATAGATGTGAAAGGCAAAACAGCTGGAAAACAAACATTAGAGGTATGATGAAAGCAGGAAAGAGAAGGCAAAGATGTATTTCCCCATACTAGATGTTGATTAGCTGGAGAGTGCCTGCTGAGGTTGAACAAATAACAACTGTTTCTGGCTTTTATTTTCTGAAGCTAGAAAAAGTTGATAGCTAGAAAGTAACAACATCTTATGAATTATTTTTCCAGTTTCGGTAGTA
Source organism: Eulacestoma nigropectus (assembly GCA_013397775.1). Taxonomy (NCBI): domain Eukaryota; kingdom Metazoa; phylum Chordata; class Aves; order Passeriformes; genus Eulacestoma; species Eulacestoma nigropectus. Next base: position 231,886 of record VZTE01000369.1, on the reverse strand, counting down.
TCTCCATTTTACTTCAGCCCTAAAAATATTCATATAAAATGCTGACAGGTCTAATGAGACAGTGGTACTTCAACGTTTCTCCCGCTGATGTCACAGGACGGTTTATTGATTCTATTTAACTTCTAATTGGCTCACATTATTAAATTACCATCATGCAGGCCAGAAATTAGTTTAAATGATCAATCAACACAAAATAAGGTCGAGATTATTAGTGACAGACTGGATAAGCAGATAAATAGATCAATAGAAAGAAATAAAGATAGATCAATCAGAAGTTTAGACTAAACAGAGAAAGTAGGTCGACCTTTTTTCTCGTTAATTACATACCCACTGGCTTTTTCTGTGGGGACTTGAAAATTGTAGTCTTTTTCTTCACTGCATAATTAGAATTCTAAGATCTGACTGATCATGTCAAATTTTGAAGCAGAACAAATACTGAAAACTAGGCACACTGAGATGTTGAACCATCAAATTACATTAGCAAAGTCATGGCTTAATAGAATCCTCCACTAATTCCACCAAGTTAAGATATGGAGAACACTGAAATACTTAAAAAAAAAAGCTCCACATTAATTAAAAAAACTTACGATAAATCTGTCTAGACTGGTGCATAACCTTAAGTTTGAAAGGTTAGATTAGGACAATTATAAACTGACTTCATTTTCTTTTTCTAATATATCCCAATCATTAATTATTGAAAGCAATGCACACTCCTAATTTAACTAATATCCTCAAATCAAGGATTTCTTTACTTGGCTTTGTTCTGTCACACCACTGACTCAGGAACATGGTATGATATCTAGTGAGCTTCTCATTTTTACAAAGGGTGTCTGATCTTTTCTCAGCCACATTTAGAAAAAACTTATATTTTGTCCTCATTAGCAAAGAATAGGCTGGATCCTTCTTAATGATCACTAGGGAACACTCAGATTTCTGCACAAACTAGGACAAGCTATTTCACTTTTTTGTGCCTTGGTTTTCCTATTTGAAAATGAAGATGTTGATTTTTGCCCTCTTTTCTTTAAATGGGCTGAGATGTGTAAAATGCTGTTTAATGGTAAAAAGAACGATAATTTTATTTTCTGTTTTCTTATCAAAATATCACCTCAGCATTGGATGTTAAGAACCTGCTAATATAAAAAGTATATGCCAGTTGTCTGTATTAGGAAGGGTCTGATTGTGCTGCTAACTACTCAGATTAAAAGCTATGTCTTGAATTATGGCTGTAATATTTCTTACAAGATTTCCCAAAGCTCCCTCCAGAGGAGAGCTGAGTACAGGGACACCTCCATGTCTCTTCCTGTACCTCCAGGGGCTTCCACAGCTATAGCCTAAAGCATGGTAACATCCTTCTAGATACAAGCTTCTCCTTCCTTACCAATCCTGATTCCTGGCCACTGTACCAGAATTTGTGACACTGGAAGAAGATGGGCAGCAGAAAATGTTGCGTTCACTCGTGTCGCTGTTGTACCGAGAATGGCGAGAAACGACATGATCCAAGTTCAGGAAAAAAATGGCGCTTTAATTAATTATAGATCAGTTTATATAACTTGGTTCATAAAAGTAGCATGGTACTATTGGTCCCTTGATCAACCACCTCCTAGAATTATTGGTGGAGGCTTTACAACATCCATTTGAAAATATTTTCTTCAGTGTACCATAACAACACTGCACAAAGATAAACAAACACTCCTGGTGCAAAGATAAAGAATTCGTTTACAAAACTGTCTTCACTGTTTTCATTTAGTCTGCATGAGAAAGCAATGCTCTCACAGAATACTGAGAAAAAGCTGAAGAATTTCTCTGCTTCTAACTTTTTAGCATCCATACACTTGTGATCTCAGCCTTCAGGTACCAGGTGGATAAAGAAGTCCAGTCCTTGGCTGTGACAAGCTGTGGGTCAACACAAGCCAGGGGATGAACAGGTTGGGAACAGCCCTGCTGAGAAGGACTTGCAACAGGACAAGGGGTAATAGTTTTAAATGAAAAAAGGGGTGATTTATGTTGTTGAAGAGAAACATTATTGCAGTCACTCCTGAAAAAGTTTGCACTACCATTTCATGTTTTCAGAAAGTTCAAAATAGTGCGGAAAAATACAAGTGGAAAAAAGTAAGTAAGAATTTCAAATAATTCTTCCTGACAGTTAGCAAAAACACACGCTTCCAAATATTTCTGCAGTACATTTTCCACTCCCATTTGCTCACCTCTCTGACCAAAGTAGTTTCTCTTGTTTCTCCTCAACTTCAGTGTCTCCTGCAGTTATTTTACTCACTTTTTTACAGTGCACACTTGCTTTGCATTTTAAAGTCTGCAGAATTCTTCTGCCTACCAACAAAAATCAATGCATATCTGCCTTGGAGGAGATAAGGGCAGCAGCAGCCCTTCAACAGCCTTCTGATGATGTGTGTTCCTAGACCCGGTGCCTGTTCTGTGATTCTGAATACAGCAGGGCAGATGAGGTGTTTCTCTAGACAGATTCCTCATCAGCCTTTCCCAAATCCCTCTGGAAAGGCGCTGTTTATTCTCTCCTCACCACCCACTCAGACTCGCTGTGCCTCAGCAGCTGCCGTAAAACTCTCCCCTTGATGCTGATGCATAACTCACATCTGCACTAAGCACAGTGTAGATGGAGCAGCAGCGAGGGGGGAAAAATATACCCTCCTGTGAATTTGGAAGCTCCAAGAGCATCTAAAAATATGTGTCATCCTTTCCTTGAGTGTGATATTAAAAATAAAATAAAGCATCTCAAACACGCAGGATCAGCTCAAGATACACAGACTTCTGAACTAAGGCAAGTTCATTTTTTTTTCCTTGTTGATATCTTGGTATTGTTCAAGTGTTCCTAAAAACAAGCAAACAATAAACAACTGCAAGGCACTCTGGAGAATATTTCAACCTTGCTGTGCTAAAATAAAATGTGAAATATTGCATACAATGACACTGAAACTTTGCTCAAATTGTCATCAATCACACTTGTCTCACTCATTTACGTTAGCTGCTGAATACTGAACTGGCTTGACGATATACCTGGGCAAATTACAAACCAGATAAGGAGAAAATAAGAAAATTAAATTAGTTTTCTTCAATAAGTTGCTATTACGTACTACAGAGGTTACAAAAAAAAAAAGTGACAAAGAAATGATTGCACATTTTTTCTTAGTTTTGAGAAAAAGCTCTCAGTAGGGGAAAATAAAACAACAACAAAAAAAGATTCGCATTAAAAATAAAAATATTAGGCTGAGAAATTTAGAACAGGGCAGATAAGCTCATCCTATTTTAAAGAGAGAGTTACATTTCCAGGAGCACACATATAGCTGTACAAATATCTTTCTCACAGACATTTAGTCAGTGGTTTAAGGTTTGGCAGAAAAATAAAGACTAATTTACCACACTCAGAGATATTCAGTGGTTTGTCTCAGGGTGTCCAGGGAGTGTGAACCACCCCCCTCTCCATGCATCCCTCTTGCATTTTACTATGCCTGCCCAATCCTAGCCAATGCTGTTATTATAAGGAACAGTAGAGTAGAAATGCAAGTTCACAGCACCCAGTTATATCAGCTCATTCTGGGGGAAAAAAAAAAAAAAAGGAGAATAAGTAAAAAATTAAGAAATCTGTTCTGCGAAACCACTGAGATTTAGGTCTACTGAAGTTTAGAAAAGACAAAAAAGAGAATTGGAAGAAAAAGGGAACTCAATTCATCACATAAGACAAATGTCCTACTGCAATGAAGTTATATCTGTCATCTTCTAGGTGGCTTCTTGCGTGTAAATCTAGGAGTTGTGCACATGATGGGCTTCGTCTCTGTGCTGAGGACACCGACAGATTACAGAGCTGACAAGGTCTTTCTAGGACTTAGACATGTTTAAAATATTTCTCCTCTATCTGTGGATAAATCAGATGAAAATTTTCGGTGGAAGGCAGGTGTGTCCTTCCCGAGCCCCTTTTGTGCTGCTCTCTGTATACCAGTGATTTGTAGTCCACTCACAGCTTGATGGAAACATGAGACAATTCCAGATATCGGCTGAAATAAATGCTTGCTCTGTGGATATTTTGAGTAGCAGGCAATGATCTTCCATGTAGCTTAGAGGGTATAATATCTTAAAGAAAAAAGATCTTAAATTAGAATAACACAAAATTTAATGGAAAACTATGTTTTCAAGATTTTTTTGGAAGTTTTTATTTATTTAATTGGCAATATTGTCTTAACTTCTTTTCACACATTGCGTCTAGAAATATTTAATGAGTGTAAATGTTCCCAAATCACAAACAAGGCACAGGAGACATTAACAGCATGTCTGCACCCAGCATTAAGAATGGAAATAATTTTCCATTCCCATTTTATTTTGGAAATAAAGGAATGATTAATATCCAGAGATGAATAATGGACAAATAAAACTTTTAGTAGCCTGAAAACAGATATTTTAAAAAGATCGAACAGTTGCACAATGTATGACTTCAATTTACAAAGAAGTAGGAGTGAATGTCAGAGAGGGAGGGAAGGAAAAATAAAAGAAAAATTACTGTTCTGAAGGTTATTAAGAGCCATCATTTTTTATGGCAGGTGATACTGTAGTACATGTGACGTGTGATAGTACAGAGATTAACGGCTGGACTAGATGATCTCAGAGATCTTCCCCAGCTAAACAATTCCATGATTCTATGACTTAATTAAGTATTGAAACAATGTTGAACAATCAAAAAGCAAGTGAATGAAACAAAGGAGTTAATGGATATGAAAATCAACAATCAAGCAGATTTGCTGTCATTTTCCAGGCAGAGTCCTAAATGCATAATGACATTTTATACCAAGAATCTTTACAAGTATTAAAGAAAATCCCATTTAGGTAACACACAGAGAAAAATTGAGACACAGGTCTGTTGATGCAAAAAAACCCATTCTGCCTATGGTCATACTGGGAGCCAGTGAGAAAGGCAGATTTGATTTAAAGGTCCATGAATTCCTTCTCCAACCACCTGAACTTCCTACTTGGAAGCACAGTGTATAGTGACTTAAAATGTTCCCAAACCCAGCGACTTTTACCAGCTCCAAAGTAATACTTTCCAATAATTTCCTCAGTTCTTTCTGCTCTACTTTCTCTCTTCATAATCTTATCTGAATAATTTCTCAACACAATTCTTCATTTTCAAATGTTCTCTATGTTACTTGTCGTCTTCTGCCTTTCCTTAAATCGATTTATACCTATACATGTGGCTGTTCTGACTACAAGATTGTCTTCCTAAGTTTTTATTTTTTATTTCTTTTCCCTTGTGTTTTTGTTGTATCTTCATCTTATTTATCAGTAATTGATGGAGAGACAAAAAGATTGTGATACATGAAGAAATTTGGAAAGAAAATACAATATTCTAATTCCACTCCACAGAATGAAGTCACTTTTAATGGATGGAGATGAAAGGAGAGCTGCTCTCGGAGCAACCAGTCTAACGAAGCTCACAAGCATAATTTTCATCAATAATGCCGTGTGTTTTACATTGTTCTCAGCTGTTTAAATATATGGTTTCATGCCAGTTAATCCTCCAGAGTTCATTATAGAATAGAAAAAAAAAACATGCACAGGTCCTTATTACCCAAGTGTAGAGTTTATAATGGCCTTCCTGAAAAAAGAAGAAAAAAATGACCAAACTAACCAACCAAAAACCAACCAACCAACCAACCAACAAACCAGCTGAATTTTGGCTGTAAAACAAAATGTCAGAGAAGACACCTACCACTCACACTGGAAATTTGTAAAGAAATTTATAAAGAAGTCCACCTGTTCATTTACACATTGAAAAATTCTCTTAATTTACACACTGAAAAAGCCCTAAGTTGACAGACTGGATTCCTTTTCACTTTCAAGACCCTGAGCTAATCCTCTCATGAGAGGTAAAAGAGGAATTAGCATCAAAGCAGCTTTCTGCAGTAAGTAGGGTGAGGTTTTTTTCTTGACAGATTTTGATTTATTATAATATTCCAGAATGCAGAGCTCTGTAGTAAGACAGAGATTTTTCTAACTTGGCAAATTAAAGCTGAACCAGATTTGCAGGCCTACTGTCTATTTATGATTATGTTTACTTTATCATATTACATTTTGTACTGATAGGGCAAGGAACACTGAAAACATTTTGTATAGAGTAAAATGTATGGAGAACACGTCCAGTACTAACAAATCTGTAATAATAGAAAAATTACAGAAAATAGCTCTTCCTCTCTGCATTCATTCTCTAGAGACTCTTTATAAATACGGAATTTCAGATCACTACAAGGACTGGAGTGAGGATAAATCAAAAGTGTGTTATTAAAATTGACTTAGAGGATAACATGCAGAAGAAATGACCATGTACGCTGATAAGGAATATTGTAAAGACAGAATATGGCAAAAAACTTAGAGAACTTAGAATCTACCATGTGAAAGAAAGATCTACCGCTTCCCTATAGATAACAAAACTGCCCCAAAAGAAGTTGCAATAGATAGAATATGGAAGGATTTACATTTTTCCTGAAAAGAAAATATTGAAAATTTTTAGCTCTCCCTCCTAGTCATTTGTGAAATACTGTGAAATTCTCTGACAAATTGGGGTTTGTTTTTTTTTATTTTTTGTGGTTTTGTTGTTGTTGTTGTTGTTTTTTGTTGTTTTTTGTTTGTTTGTTTTTTGGTTTTTTTTAAATATATATGTCTGTTGTTTTCTTCTTTCTGGACCATTTGCTTGCATCTTTCAAAATTTTCAATTGTATTAATTAAGCTTGTCAGCTTAAACTAGTGTGGTTTTTCTTCCAAATGAGACGTTTCATTGTATTTCCTTTCAATATTTCCTTTCTGCCTTATAGAAGGGATTAGAAAGGATTTCCAAAGTACCTGGAAAACATCCAGGTACTGCGTGACCTCTTTTCATTGGTGATCACGATAGAAAAGTTAAAGCAAAACTGAACGGCCTGACCAAAGAAATCCCCCTTCTGACAGGCAAAGCCAAAAGCAACTTCAGCCAAATTCTGAACCCAATTTGAAGTGCAGTGCAATAAAGGACGCCTGCTTCTGCCTTTGAGGAGGAAAAGGAGGAGAAAAATGTTTATGCTACACGCTCAAGGCACGCAGGGATTGCACTGTGAGTGTCCAAGCAGGACAAGAATCCAGCTGCACCCCTGCTTAGTTGCCAGCCCGTACCAACAATTTTCACCTACTCAAGATTAACAGATCCAGTGGTTCAGCTAAGGTAACTTTCTGTGAAATGGTACAATGGGATTTTTTCTCTTTATTTATGTTTTTAATTTTACTTTCTTTCCTGACCTATTTTTTTTTTCATCTTTCACAACTTGCAGTGATGCTAATTAATCTTGTCATCAGCTCATATTCACGACACATCTTCACAGACAACTCATCCAAAGTTAATTTTTAGCATAATATGCATTCGTTCATAATTCAAAATTCACGTATTCCAACATAGTTTTAAGGCAGGTATAAGCAGTAAGAGGATTAGTGCTGAATATTAACATGTAGGTAGAAGAAGGACATCACTCTGTATGAACAGACTCCTCTGTAATTGTTTACAGAACAGGTGTTAAGATTTTTTCTGTGCTTTTTTATTTGAGGTTTTTTTGGGGTTTTTTAAATAACTCTCTGAAGTCCTTGAAAAACATATTGGCTCCAACAAGCTTTAGATGTGTGTAAGCCAGAACATGGCATCTTATCCTCACAAATGTCTCTGGTATCCCCTCTGAGCCCCATGACATCTATTAGTAATTTCAAATGGCACAAACTGTAGCAATCTGGAGTCTGATGGAGAGGTTTTAAAGAGTCATATTCCTAAAACTCGCTCTTCTGCAGTGAGAAAATTACAGAAGTTTACCTTGATCCCATTCAGTAGGAATTCACTCCCCAGCTGGCAGTGCAGTCAGCACGTTTGCAAGGGCAATCTTTACAGGGAAGAGCAGAACTTCACCCGCTGGAGTGGATTAAATCAGGCAGCTCTAAGGGACTCAGGAACATCCACTGGGAATGTGTGGAGTCACTGGGTCAGTCTCAAGATACCATCCAGAAGCTGCACAACATTTAGTTCAAAAATCATTGTAAGGAAAAGAAGAAAAGGGTCCTGACTGAACTTTTTTTTCCTTGATTTAGTGCAGAGTATTAGCTTTTGGGTAAAAATATTGTCATGGCTCTACTTCTGCATAGGACTTTAGGAATTCAGGCATAGGTGCTCTCAGTTCAAGTACAATACCACTTTAAAAATAAATCATGGCATACAGTGATGAGAGACAGATTATGAGATAGAAGTGGCTTAATTGTTCTCTTGTCTGGTTTCAGAATTATGAACAAGTATCCTGGTTAGCTGGAAATGTAATTTTTTTCCCCCAAAATGGAACTGAGTTTTGTATCTGTCCAATGCAACTCAAAGCCTAGCTGCCCCAAATAATTTATCTTTGTACTGGCTTCAAACTCTCCAGAGATTTCAGAAAAAAAAGACAAACCACTAAAAAGAAATCCATAAAGAAATTTGTGATAGCATCAAATATGGCAGCAGCATTTATACTTGAAACTGATCTGATAAGAGGAACAAAGGGAAACACCTGTAGCAGCTGAATTAAAGCTCTGAGGAGTTAAGAAAATCAGAACAAGAAAAAGATGGCTCTATTGAAGCTGAACTCAAAGCTGAGAGAAAATATCTAATCTGCAACACAGTCTGCTTAGTGTCCCATAACCCAGGACAGGACTCTTCAGCAACAAGTACAGACAGAAGTCAGGTAGGAACTGGAAACATCAGTGAGAGCATCACAAAGGAAAGCTCCAGCTGAGTTCATGACTGTGGGTCAGGCAAAAGGATCAGCAAAGGTGGTGGCACGCTATCCACTGATATCCTGGGACAAATTATTTTCTGCAATAGATACTGGAGTAATTGTACTGAAAAATACAAAATTCTTTAACCACACATTTAAAATCATCTTTCATGGTTAGATCTTCCTGACAATTTCAAATATATTTTGTTTTCATATAAAACATCATTTCATGACAAGAAAATCCTCCCTTATGCCCTTCTGTTCTCCAAAAATTATGGAAACAAATGTAAAGAGGTGATTTTAATTCTGCAAGAGTTTTGATGCTCTCCACACACAATAACAAGTTTTAATTCATATTCAGTGCTCCTGATGTGATTAAAAAAAAATCCAAAACAAAAGATTCCATGTCTGTCATATCTTCTGGAGTCTTTCTTTGTAACAGTATTCATTTTTGCTCAAGTCTGTGTAAGGAACAGATAATACGTGTTTTGTTCTTTTGACAACTATTAATTTCATTGAAAGCATGGATGTGTAGGGCTGTGTAGACACATGATTTAAGCAAGCAGTGTTTAAATCAAATCTCCTTTTAGAAAAGGTTGATTGACACCGCAGTATGCCATGTGACTGTTTTGCAAATGATATCTTGCGTCCAACTAGAAGAAAAAAAGTAGAAATAGTTTGTGTTTTCTTTGAGGCATGCCACATCAGGCAAAAGAGTTTCCTCCTTTGAAGAGATTTGTTGTAAATTCCAGAAGTAGGACAAATATGTATTTGGAAAAAAGAACTAAAAATTGAATGCAATTGAATATCACTTGTGAGATCCAGAGTGCTTTCTGCTCTCCCTTGAAGAGTGGCTACACCTGATCCTCACACAGCTTCCAGTGAACATAGCAACAACAGCTCATGTTCTCTGGGGCAGCATCTGGAGAGTTCTGCAGTAAAAATACCAAAGATTACCAGCTACATCCATGGACCACCAAGCTTCTCTAGGTATGACAACCAAAGCACCCTCTGGTTGCAGACTGGGTGGAAGGATTTTCTCAGAATGTGGCTTTACCACTGGTGTTCCAAAATTCCGCTCAGTTGGTACCTAAAATAATCCTGCAATATAGTTTTCAGATTTGCATGAAGGCAAAAAAGCAAAAGGTCAAAGAAAAAGATTTGCAAAGGAGTGAGGCATCCCAGATTTCAGCTTGGCCAGAAGAATCAGAACAGGAATAGTTTTATTCCTCTGGTAATGGTATCTTCCAGTAGAGGAGTTTGATTTTTCAGGCCACTCACCCTGAGTATCTGTCTTACATATGGGATGAAGCAGGAGTTGAAGTAACCCAGTCCACAACTCCTCCCCCAGCCCCCAGACTGAGTCTCTCCTATTAAGGAATGCAGCTCTGACATTTCCTCGTACTTCAGGGAAGGTAATCACCTCTGCTGCCTCCCAAAATATCTCAGCATCTACCACAGCTGGTTTTGTGTCTTCTGCCAGGACATCTGTCTACTGCAGGGTGTGAACCAGCAGCTTGTTTCAAATATTTTTTAATAAAATGTTTCTGCTTTCCCCTGGCCAAAGTAAATGATGCCATTACATTCTGGCTTGTTATTTTTTATGGGCACTGTTGACAACAGGAGCCTTTCACTCTCCAGTAATTCCAATATCATAAATCTACTGCTATTCTGTTACGGCAGCCTTAATTCCACAGTTGATATAACATTTAGAAATATCTTTTCCATTAAAATTCAAATGCAGTGGCTGGATTAAAATCTTGTTCCTGCTCAAGCCTGACAGTGACCAAAATCACACTGTCAGACTTTCATCCTTATATTCAGACAGAGCAGCTAAAGCCATCTCTGGGCAGGCTGTGGGTTCACCCTCTGCCTGCAGCCATCCCAAAAGCCCATTTCACTCTCACAGAATCATCAAGGTGGAATAAGATCTCTAATGCCATTGAGTCCAGCCATTAACTCAGCACCACCATGTTCACCACTAAGCCTATCTCCAAATGCCACATCCACACAGCTTTTGAACAATTTCAGGAGTGGTGATCCCACCACCACCCTGGAGAGCCTGTTCCAATACCTGACCACACTTTAAGCAAAGAAATTTTCCTTAATATTCAATGTAAACCCTCCCTGGTGCAACTTGAGGCTGTTTCCTCTGGTGCTGTCACTTGTAAGTCAGGAGAGGAGACTGCCCCACACCTGGCTACAACCTCCTTTCAGGGAATTTTAGAGTGATAAGGTCCTTACACTGCCCAAGCTCAGAAATTTCCCTGATATTTATGGTATTTAACATGTATTTGTGACAGGGAATCGTGGAGAAAGATTCTGTAGGTTTGACTTGTGCACTAGATTTAGGAAAGAGATTTTTCCACACCGCAACCATTCCCAAAACAAGACTGAAAATCAACCCAATTACATCATAAACTTGCAGAGAATCAGTCACACAAAATCAAGGCTATGCCTAATTAAAGGCTTTTACTTGCGCTTTTTTGCCCCAATGTCAGACTCAATCACGAATGCCTTAATAACCAGTTATTTTCTTCCAGCTGACATTGAAAAAGTGTTTGTACTTATAGAAGAAAATAGAAATCAAAAAGTAGATATTTACTATCTACACAGAGAAGCATCACTAAGGAGGACAGAAGAGTTCCACTCTTCAACCAGGTGGTATGACAGGGCTTGTACTCAGCAAATGCTACCAGAGCCAAAGAAATATGGTTGGTTTGAACTCATATTTAATGTTTTTTTCTTGATTCTGTGTATGTAAACAGCCTAATTCATTGTAGAACAAGATTGAACAAGAAATGATCTGTTATATAACTAAATAAAAACACTTACTCTGATTGTGTAGTTAAATTTTTCACCTTGGAAAACGAATGCTTCTACTATCATGTTTATGTTTATTTTTCTATAATTTATTCAACATATGTTTTACTGTAGAGTGGTTCAGTAAGAGCTGCTGCTTGCTGCAACTCAAGTTTCCAGCCAGCTGTAGATGCCTTTAAACTATTGCTTTTCCGTACAGGTATCCTAAGTATTCACATTTACAGGTGTCACTGCTTTTACAATCATTTCTTCACTTTTTAGCCTAGGCTCTTAAAACCTTTTTCAGACAGGCAATCCACAATACTACAAAAAATGCCTGTTTTAAATGTTATTTTCCCCACATCTAATTCAGAGACAATTAAATAACTTTACAACTCACTCCAGGCTTTGTTTGTTTTTGTTTGGTTGGTTTTTTTAATGGTAGCCATCCTATAAGCAGCTTTATTACTGTGTGGATCCCAAACCATTACACTGCTATTAATTAGAAGACCACAGTTTCTGTGTCAGTGCAGCAGTGAATAGCAAACACAAACTCAACCACTCTTTGCTGCCCAGTTTAATGATGGCTAATCTGTGTTTACCCATATTCCTTTCCATACCACAACCAGGAAGTTCTTTGCAGATTGCTCCTATCTGGAAGTCTTTTAAGTCAAATTGTCTGAAACTTACGTGTTTATATCATAACATGTATAAAAGCCTTAATAGTTCCATTTAAGCAGAAAAATAAGTAGATATTTCCTTTTGAAATTGGAACAAGAATTGATCTTAGCATTTTATCAAAATCTATATTTACCAGAACTCTCTTCTTACCCAAAGATCTTAAGAATGTTAGAATTATTAATGCTCTTCAAGTATTTTGCCTGGTAATCTAGAGGTGGGACTGGAGGATCCACTGGACCATGACAATTACCACAAGTACTCAAGAATGTCTTGCTTAAAACACTGTTAACCCCCAGTCTGCAAAATAAGCAGCAGCACCTTTTTAAGCTTTTTTTTTTTAAAAAAACCATCCAGCTACATCTTTAGAAGACAAAAAGCAAAGCTTCTTCACCTGCCACTCATCCCAGGCTCTTACCACTTTAGTGCTCTCTGTAACAATTCTCGCCCTGATTATATTCTATTTTCTTCCAACGCTGAAAGTTTCCACCCATTTTCCATCCTCTCATTCCCAGCTGGATTCCCTAAGCACAGCTCCACATCATGTCCTCCCAGACCCGTTTTCCCCACAGTGGCTCTCCCTCCTGCCCCTGCCTCAGCTCTCACGGTTCCTGTGCCCTTCTCTCCTGTGCTGTGGGTTCTCTCTCAGTCCATCCCATGTCTTTTCTCCCACTTTCATCCTTTAATAACCAGCGAAATTTTCCAACAAGTAGTCCTGGAACTAACTAACACCACATGATTCCCAAGGGGTTTGTCCCTCATGGCTGAATGAATTTTAAACTGAATTTACCACGGCTGATGTGTGAGTGCATACCTCATGAGACACTAGAAACTCTACCCAGAGAGGAATAGCACCTGAGTGGCATTTAGATAACTAGAAAGGACAAAGTTTTGCTCTTTTAGAATAACAAAATTGCCAGCACACACTGAAATTCCTTAATTAATATACAGCATTTTAAATGCTCATATATCACAAATATTTTCAAATGCATGATAAATAAGTCCAGTAAAATTTAGACAAAGAACAGCGGGGCGTTGGAAAATATTTATCTATTTCTCCTAATTAAATAAAACTGTTGAAGGCTTGAGTTCAGGATGTATTTAAGTGAAGATGCATGAAAGTGAGGCATATAAATCAGTCTAAAAATATAAAAAAAAAACCCAGATGTGGAAATAATAGCAAGGAGATTTTTATCCTTTTTAAGTGCCAGGTCAGTTACCTTGTTTGCTGAAAAAAAAAGACATTTTTCTGTTAATGAAGACCAAGTTCTCAAAATGGCAAATAAATGGGTTTTAAAAGTGTCAAATATGTTTTGCCTTATTTGTCAAGGGTATAAATATTCTGCCTGGGAATTATGAAACCATGAAGTCAGAGTTTTCCACAAGAAATAAATATGAAGGCAATTTATCAATTCCCAGAGAAAATTAGTTATAATATTACTTGTAATTTTTCTTCTGTACCATTAATAATCATGTATGTTAAAACACATACTTTATAATTCATGACATTTGGACATTTAAGAAGTTCTGAAATTGGGCACACCATTTTAGAAGCTCATGAATATACATGACTAAAAAGCCATAAATAGCAACACGTCTATCCAGCTAAGAAATGTTCTACTTTTGTGTTTTTATAATCATGCATTGAAATAAGATCAGCCAACTACTGGTGGCGGATGGAAAATGGGATATAGAGACACACACTCTTGAGTATCAGAGATGATGGCTAATGTGTAATGTTAACCATTGGTCTGATTGTCTCTTAAAATCAGAATAATAATCCAGATTCTATATAAAGGTTCAAACTGGGTCTTCTGTGATTTTTTTGGGGGAGAAAAAAGGCACAAAAGGGAAAAAACAGGGTTTAGAGTATTATTCTTTTGAATCTCTTCCTGATGAGACACAACGCTAGAGCTTGTAGCAAAATATACTATTTTTGCCTCTTGCAAAAAAGTGTTGAAGCCAGAACTAGGACCATGTAAACACTTTGAAAGAATCCTGAACCAAGGAATGTTCTGAGGTGTCTGACACTAAGGTTGTGCATCCAGCAGCCTGGAAGGCTTCAGTTCCAGATGTTCCTCTGAACCAGGGAAAGCAGGAAGCTGTGCTGCACATCCCGTGCCAGGTAAGAGCCCTCACCCCACGGTCCTGGCTGCCTGGGGGGACGATGGGCTCGGCTGTCTTTTTCACTATTCCTCACTATGGAACTTTTGAGAAAACTAATATAATGCCACAAGAACTCTCCAGTTTAAATGGATCTTTGCTTTTAGATGAAAAGCCACTCATAATAAAAAAAAAAAAAAAAAAGGAAAGAAAAAAGGAGTACCACCTTGTTCTAACAAACAGGAGATGATGTCTATTGCTGAGGCTTTACAATGATTGACTTGTATGGGGGCTGGAAAAATGAACACCTGGAGCATTTTACTGTTTCTGTATTTCACAGGGAAAGAAAGGTTTATTTCCCACAGCAATGGCATCCTCTGCTCCATTTAGGCTGGAGCAAAGGGGGAAAAAAAAGGCAAATGGAGCACAGAGAAAAGAAAAGAACTCTTATTATTCTGGTTCTGTCACAGATACAGGAAACTTGTGAGGGACCAGCTCATCAGAAAGAAAGGTTTCCGCCCACACTGCTGCACACAGGTCAGCCCAGTGAGTGCACAGCACACTCTGTGTGATGGAAAATAGCACAGCGAAGGTGCTGGAAAAGAGAGGGAGGCACAGAAGGGGAACTGCTCAGTGCGTGGGGCAGGTGGGTGACGCGTGGGGCTGCTCCCTGCAGAGGCTCTTATGGTCACAGCCAGCCTGGGGGATTTGGGTCTGGCCACTGCTGGCCTTTGCCATGATGTTGGGAGCCACTTTGGCTAACACCTCCTCCAGCAGTCTTAGGAAGAATAACTTCTGGGGGCCCTGAGGTTCTTGTAGCTCTGTGGTGCAAACCAGCTTAGGAGTGCTTTTCCTGAATGGCTAAATCAACAGGGATATCACATTTACCATTCTGGGGGAAGTGCTTCATGTTTTCCTGAGGCTCTGAGATTAAGTATTTTGATATCTAAACAGTATCTTCAGGCTGACTGCCATTTCTGAAGGAGTGCCAGACAGTGAGGGATCATACAGTTGAATTTCTGAGACTTAACTGGAGAAAAAAAAAGAATAACACAAGTGGAATAGTAGTAGGAACTGCTACTGTTACCACATGGCATTTGGAAGTGAATCTTCAAATCAACAGTCTGACTAATGCATGAGTCATTATTCATATTTAAAATAATGGCTTAAAAAAAACCCCAAAACAAAACAAACAAGTTATGTAAAATTTTAGCAATACATATAGACAAGTTTTCTGTACAAACTAAAAATCACCTATTCTTAAGCCTTATAAATTGACTTTTGATCAAAAAGCAGATAATAAATTACCCATCTGGGTAGTTCAATCATTATTTTATAGTTTGTGCCCAAATTAAGATCTTGTGTATAGAGTTACTCTTCTGCTACTGCTTCCTAATATCACAACCAATCCCTCAGAAAAGACAGCTCATAGACTTCTGCAAACAGCCAGCTGAATTAAATCTTAGCAGTGCTAACCTCAAAGCTTAATTGATTACAGTGAAGATTAAAGCAGACATATTCTGACTCCAAGATTTATTGGCTACTGTACCAGCAATAGGTTTCTATCCCACTAGGGTCAATATAGAGTTTTTATACTTGCAAAGAGGAAATACAATATAATTGCGCTTCAGAGTTAGATGGATATCAGCAAAGAAAGGACTATGAATGTGCATAGCCAGCAGGAAATGTTATAGGTTCAAAAACTTAACAATGAATTGAAAGCATTGCAGAAAAATTATCTGAGATCCATTAATTGCTTTGGATTTAAAGCAAGCACACCAACGGGTGAGAAATAACATCAGAGAACTTAAATTCTTTTGTTGTTCAGATACTGCTTAAAATGGCATCCATTCAAATATTAGAAAATAATATATAATAAAGAAAAAATAATAAAAATAATAATAATTTGTCAAGTTATAAATAACTATGATGGCTTTTAGAAAGCAGAGAAATGTTTAGAAGCTTTATGGTACCTGAACCTTGCTACAATGCTTTGACAACCAAAAAGTAACCTTATCAGCTGAGAAAATTCTTTCCGGAAAAACCTACCTGAAAGCACTTTTGCAGAAGCAGATTATTAAATTATTTTTTACCAGTCTGTCACATGCTCACAGTACCTTCATCTGCTTCCCAGGTCTTTGCAGTAAGTGACTGTAGAAAATATCTGTGCAAAACTCAAGAATTATTGGCTGCGTTTTGAATACACCAATGCGCACACGTAAAGAACTCTGTCAGCAGGGTCAAGTTGGTTATTTACCAGAGTAGGAACGGGAGAGGAGGAAAAAAACCCTTAAGTGCCTGTCTGACTGAAAACACATTATTATGACAAGATGGATGAAGTTTGAAGATGTCAGATTGTCTTAAATCACAAAAAAAGGCAAAAAAGAGGGGATTGGGGGTGAAGTATATAAATAAAAAAAAAAAAATCTGTAGAACTCAGTCTTTTAAAGCAGAAGCAGGGTGAAAGGTTGGTATGATCTCAGAGAATGACCCCAGAAGATGAAAATGGTTTCAGAAAAGAGCAGATGTGGCTTCAGACATAGGTGGATGTCCCTAATCTAGGACAGTCACACCCAGTACAGGAATATTCTGTCCAAAGTACATTTTAATGATGAGGAAATACATTCTGAAAATTGTATGCAAGTCTGTTTATAGCGTTTCATCCATCTCCCTATTTCTCTTTAACTAATTAATACAAAGAACAGTCCATTTTCTTTTTCTTTTCTTTTTTTTTTTCATTCTATCTTCACATCTATGTTATTTCAATTACTGGATAAGAGACAAATTGTTAGCACCCATGGAAGTATGGAGCCTGTGGGACTGAAAGTCCTCCAGGGAACCTGTACCAGGTCAGAATTCTATGTCAAAACTGTGAAGGAGGAGCCATGAGAAATGGAATAGTCTCATATAGGAAAAATCTGAAATGAAAGAAGTTGAGTAGTCTGGGCCCTAAAACCTGCATGTTCCTAAGTGTTCAGCCTACAGTCCACATTTCGTTGCAATATTAGAGATGAGGACACAATCAAGTCAATCCAAGCACAACACTAAACCCACGTGTTTCTGGTGGGAAGTGAGCAGAGTGGCCTCGATTTACATCAGGTCACCACCTGGCTCTGGAGAGCTCTGAAAACACAGGTGTCACTGTAGAAAGGAACAGGGAAACCTTATTTTTCATGGGAATCTTGAGGTTGCACTGGGATCAGGTGTTTGCTGTCCTGCTCAGTGCAGCTCTGCAGGAAGGAGAACTCATTAACTTCGAGACTTCACTGCTCCTGCAAACCAAACACAGTGTGACAAACCCTTCAGGTGTCACAGAAAGTGATGAAATTAGGGGCAACTACTGAACAGACTTTTTTTTTTTTTTTAACTTTGTGAGACATTTAAATTCTAACATGTGATATTTAGTGGTAAATTCTTAAAATTCATACATACTTTTCACCTGCACTTTTTGTTCGATTTTTTTGTTTGTTTAGGTTTGATTTATTTTTTATTTTTAAAGACCTACTTTGAGGATGGGAAACTTTCTTTTGCTGTTTTTCCACTAAAGATTTTCCTTTCATTGCTGTTGCACACATGTGGTACAAAAACAAAGGCTATCAAATCTAATCACATTATTTACAGTACCAGAAGCTCCACTAAACAAATCCAGTCCAAAGGCATTATAAGTTCAGTGAATGATAACAACCTAAATATAAACAAGGCTTCCTTAATAATTGCTAATGTTTTCTAAATTAGATTTACTCAAGCATACACTTCCTTATAGGTATCATTCAACTGAACCTCTCTCCTAGGAGTGTGTCCACCAGGAAACTGAATGGCTCAGAAGAGGTGAATGATTCAGATGCATCATCAGGAACAACAAGATCCCAGTGCATTTAGTCATATTTCACTGCCTCCTACATAAGTAATTTAATTTATTTGCTATGCTCTCAATCCACTTCTCCATTATTACCAAAAGAACTGAGGCTTGAAAATCATCTAAGTACCCATGGATATAGAAATATATTATGACAGGTGACTGTGCAAAGAGGTGTGGTGGGGTGAGGTTTATTCCAGCCTGCTGTGACCACAGACTCTTTTTTAGCAGCCATCCTGCTTTAGTCACCGCGTCTCTCCTTGGAGAGCAAGAAATGCCCTCTGGCATTGATTGTATATTGGGTTTGGATACATTAAGTCCCTCTGATTCCCCTTGGCTAAGACACTGAATATAAGTCACAGTAGGCACAGAGCCCTTGGTAAAATTCAGGACATCGGAGTCCAGGTCCAAAGGCTTTAAATTATTAGATTCATTTCTTAGGGACCAGAAACTGTGTGGCTCAGGTAAACAAACCTCTCTATATTCCTGGAATTGAAGGCAATCAAATTTAATTTTCTTTTAGACAGTTTATTTGCTATTAGTGTCACAAATTGAGTTTGTTATCAAATATTCCAGTGGGACAACCCAACCAGGACTGGGCCTTTGCATATGCAGCACATGCTGCACAACACAGCAAATTAACCTGGGAGCTCTCTATTCTCCATTGCTCCAGGCTACGCTGCAACTGAAAATCTTAGGGGGATTTGAGGGTCTTGAATGAAAGACAATTTCTCAGTTTAGAATAGGTGTTGCTGACTATCTGAATGTGTTATTGCCAAAAGAATAACGATTTCCCCTGTCTATCTCTTTGGATTTTTTTTTCTTTTTAATGACTACAATAAATTACTCTGACGTACACCTTAATTATAAAAACCATTACCAAAGTGTACAGACTTTTAGAAAATACAGATTTTAAAATTAAATATTAAAATCACAAGTGACTCTAAGCACAGAAGGGTCTCATGCATGTTGGAGGACAGGTCCGCAATTCAAAATGATTTTGACAGACTGAGAAAATACTCCAGACAAAAAATAAGATGCCATTCAATAAAGACAGCTGTAAAGTTTAACACTCGGGCAGGAAGAATAAACTGCAAAAGTACTGGATAGGGAACAATTCACTAGGCAACGGTGACGCTAAAAGGAAACCAGGAACTGGAATAGCTCTCCAATCCCAAGGTACTGAAAAAAAAGGAAAAGGTTAAGGGAGGATTCATAAGTGGGCATATTCTCTATTGGATACAGAACAATTGCCTCTTCCATTCACAGACCAGAGCATCCGCTGTGGTTCATATCGAGAACTGCCCTTCAAGAAAGGTGAGAATAATGGTCCCCAGTGCCATTTTCTGATTTCTCAGCAGAGATATTTTCTTTTTAAAAAAAAGTCCAGAATGTGCACATTTTTCCACAAAATACCATTACTACCTGTATTTGAGAATATAAGAAATAATTTACCTTCTGAGTTATTGTTTCACATTTAATACAGAGGTGACCAAAAAAAGAAATCTTTCACATCAGCCAGGAATTTGACATGTTTTTAATAGCACATAAAATAACTGGTATTGCTGTATCCAATCTATGCATTTAAAAAAAAAAAAAAGGGCATAAAAAAAGTATGTCAAAATTCTGAAATATTTTATTCCATTTTGCTGACCTGAAATGAAATGTTTAATTTCAGCTGGCCATTAACTGATTTGGCCAATCTCAGTCCCTTTGCTGCCCAGTGGGAACAACAAAACCATGTCCCTCCTTGGCCAGGTTTCGGTTCCCCTTTATTATTGGCTCAAACATGAAAGAACTTAGGTTGGTAAGAGTCAAATGGTTTCCTGACAGAGAATTTCACTGACATAGACTTTTCCTTTGCAGAAATGCTGGAGTTAAAGGAAAACCCATTTAGCACTGAGAATGGATTTGAAATGTAACCAGAGATCCTCAGATTTTTACCTTTGACAGAAACAATATTATTCTTCCATCATGACTAATGCTACTTATCTCCCAGAGCTAGAGGTCTATCTTTAAATCCTCGCGCATGCAGAGCATCCCAGAGGAAGTTCAGATAACCCAAAACTGCTAAACATCCCTTTGGGGAGAAAGATCCTGTTGCACATCCTCTCTCCATCAGCCTGCTGATTCATTAAAACACACAAAAGGTCACAGTTCCAGTGTGACTCCCGGTATAACACCGTAGGTTTCAGGGATTTCCAATCTTTTACCAGTGAGATTTAGATTTTTGCAGCCTGAAAGTGAAAGAGAGCTCTACCGTTGACTTCCAGAAGTGCATTTGCAGATCAGCTCTTTGTAATTTGCTCTGAATTATTAATGCTGAGCTGACTGATTAATTCAGAGTGTGTGTGCTGGTTCTACCCGAGCGTACTGCTCCACAGAACAAGGGAAATCGGAGCAGATGGAGAGGGGCAGAACTTGAGCAGCTTCTTTGCTGACCCCTGCAGGCACAAGCTCATCCTGTCAGGTTTTACCTTGGACTACATCTATTTTGTACACTGCTTGCACAACACTGAGCTCAGGAGGAAGTTAAATATGGCCTAAATCTACATTCTAATGCAATTCTAAAGCACCACATTATTTCTAGTAATAATCTCCCCCACAGAAAGAACTGATGCATATTATCAAGCATGAAAATATTTAATGATTTAAAAGAGAAATGAGTTCATTAAAATACTCATTCACCTCAGCACAATGCGAAGTCAGAGGAACAGGTGAGGAAATAATTTTGGTTTTTCAAACAATAAAAAAAGAACTTGAAACATTTGATAGAAATTATTATATTCACATCTCAGTTTTCAAAGATTAAAAAATATTAGACATTGACCAATATACCCTCTTGAGTTGTACCTATATCATACATACACACCATCACTGAGGTTTACGTTTTCCAAATTGTTGAATGCTTGGTTTCAGTTCCTGGCATCCACCTCCTTCTTGATTTGCGGCCTTCTCCAGCCCCTCTGGGCTTCCTCCGGGGCTCCCCAGCCCTGGGGCCCTTGCTGCTGCTCCCGCTCTCCCACTCCAGAGCCAACTCATTCTCTTCTACAAATCCGTGCCCCCATTTCTTAATTCCAGACCTCTGCTTTTGCCTCCAAGATCGGATATGTTTTCTACAACTCCTACTGTTCCACATGTCCCCACCTCCACTTTGCTTTTCCTTCCTCCTCCTCCCTCTCAGTGATTTTGGCTCTGCCTCAGCTCCTCACACCTTGCTGAGCTCACTGCTGGGCTCCCAGCTCAGTCCCAGAGCACTCTGGCCATTAGCAGTACTTGGCCCCCTTCCCCAGGGAGCAGCTCCCATCTGCTGGGGGTCCTGTAACGATGCCACCACGAGGGCATCCTCCTCTGCTGCATCCATCCTATGCCAGCTGCTTTCTCCCTGAGTAGGGGGAACAGAGTAAAAATATGGAACTTCTGACAATTTTCTGAGCTGTAAAAGACCAAGAGTTTCTATTCATGAGAACACCACACTATTTAGAGCGACAGGTAAAAACAAACAACCAACAAACAAAAAAGCCCTTATGCACTCAGCTTGTTTTGGAAATCAGACACACAGACCTACTAGAGAAAAGAAATACTGTGAACTCCTAAAGATATGTAAATACTCTCTCTGGGAAAAGAAATAAAACAATGATCTTTTTGCAATTGTAGATATGGAATCTCACATTATAAAAAAAACCCGCCTTGATCATTTTTAAGCTTTCTGTGTTTCTTGATGCTGTTTATATGATGAAGAATTTCTGAAGTAGGTGAATACTAAAAGATAATGAATCATAGTTCCTTACCTGAGTGATCAGAGAACATGCAGACCCCAAATAAGTTGGATTTGAAGAGCATTAGTCCTATATAGATAAAACCAGATTTTTAAGACACGTGTTTGCTACTTAAATAGACAATGTCTCACCAGCTAATTGAATATTCAGCTGCTGTTTATTTGAAAACTTGGTCTTGCAATCTAAAAGTATCGTGAGTGTTTTGTATGACTATTGATACCTTTCAGAAAAAGTTTAGTTGCCACATGAACGTGAACTAAGGATAACAGAGAGGAGAGGAATCCATGTAAATGACCTAAAACACCGTTACATTGCAGAACAAAAATAAATCTATTTGTCCTAATGAAACAGGTGATGAATACAAATACTAGACAAAAATATTCTAATGTTAATCAGACATAGGATTAGAATCATATTTTACTGCAGTTATAAAAGAAGATAAAGTCTTTAAGAAAATAAATCACTACACATAAGAAAAATTAGGTTTCCATGCTTTGTCCAGGTGAGATTCTCAGGCAGAGGAGGACCAGTCAGCTCTCAGACTGGAGCTGGCATTTTCTGTCTAGTTATTCTGTTTCTTTCCTTAGACATAATAGTGAAATAAATATAACATTCCAGGCCTGCAAAAGAAAATTCCAGTGACAATATTTGTATCCATCTTCACGTGAAGAAAGGCTGAGAATTCTCAACTTCTGCAAGTCAGCCTGTCCCTGTGTATAAGATTTCTTGATCTATGCAGACTAAAACAAAGGAGAATAAATTAATGGCTAACTGGAAGACCAAAAGGTTATCATTAGTTCTGAACTAAAGCTATGAAAAGGAAAATTAATTCTGAATATTGAAAAATATTTTTTAATTATGTGTTCTGTTAAACAACAAGAGCACGTGCACTCATGAAAGTAGCATTATGAGGTGACATTTTATAATTGAGTGGGAAAATTAATTTTAAGCATCCTTCAGGGCATAATTTTTCATTGGATAAAATACAGGAATGGTATTTTATTTTCAATTGTCTCTATAATTCTAAGATGAACTGAAAAATTACTGGTCTTTAACTACCTATTCTAACTAACTAACTGCCTTTTCTATTATTACTTTTTCAATCAAGTTTATTTTGTTAAATCTCCTCTTTGATCGGACATTTCTGATAAGACAGGACTTGCTCTGGGTTTTCAAATGTGCAGCAGCCAGCAGGAAGACAGGCAGACAGCTGAAAGTGCTTTTTAGAACCATTGGATACCTAACAGCAACATTAAGTGCCTCAAGTCATGAAAATACAGGTCGAATTTTCTACTCCAAATTTTCTAACGGCATTTACAGAACTAAAACTCCCTTCTATAGAAATGTCTTTTCCTAGTAAGTATTGCCCTTTCCAGATTTATTATCTGCTGGGCATGAATATATAAATAAAATAAACTTAGAATAACGCAGCAAACACCACAGGCTTTAGGTGATTTCCACTTGCCCATGATCCTCCTCCATCGTTACTGTAATGGGTCCTAATCCTGGTCTCTGACACTGAACTGAAAAAGTCCTGTTAAAGGACCGTGACTTGGCCTACAAAGATGAATCAACACAAAAATGTTTTCAGAACTTCAGTTTAATACATTCTCTGGGAGCATTTCTATCGTATTTTCTCTTTACACATGTGGTTCTCTTCCACTCTTGTCGTTTAGTTTTAATTTGTCCTCTCTGAGCATATCGTCCATTGCTACACTGTTCTTTTTTCTTAAGGTGAAGACCTCAGTCAAGCAGACTCTTATGAAATCAGACAAAAGAAAGAAGTAAAATTACAATAGGCAATAAGAAAATGTTAAGAAAAAAACCCTACAATTTTGTGAGGAAAAAATCGATATATTCTTTATCCCTGTAAACAGCTGCAATATCCTCAGGATATTTCCCCTTGTGCCCATTCACTCACACAGATGCAACATCTTCAGTTTCTCTATCTAAACAGACATTTTTATCAAACTACCCAATTAAAGTAGTCTGAAAAGAAGGGGAGAAAATGCCTTTTATAGTTCACTGTTTTTGCCCAGAGGGCAGGTGAAGAACCATCTTTTTTTTTCTGTATGTAGGCAAGTAATATAAATGAGAAAGAAT
This sequence comes from Eulacestoma nigropectus, assembly GCA_013397775.1. NCBI lineage: Eukaryota > Metazoa > Chordata > Aves > Passeriformes > Eulacestoma > Eulacestoma nigropectus. Next base: position 207,794 of record VZTE01000369.1, on the reverse strand, counting down.
AAATAGATTCCCTGTCTACACTTGCATCAAAATTGCTACAGTTTCTCATTTCAGATTCATTGTTTTTCATTATTTTGGCTATTTTTATTGAATTATGCCCCATCATTGTTAATTCAAGTACTGCAAAACTTTTACTGGGGTTTGTTTTATGAAATATCTGTAAAAACTTCCTTGGTGTTGACAGAAGCAGATATAAGTCAATAGAGAGTCAATGAGAGTTTCAGGGACAAAAAAAAAACAAAACCTGTCTCAAGAGCTCTTCTTTACTGGACAGAACTAGTACAATTCAATGTTGTGCTCTTTCAATTCAGAATAAATTATGCAGAATAATAGAGGAAATCCAGAACATTTCATTACAACTTTCGGAATTACAAAATATTAGAAATTAAAAAAACCCATTAAATAACAATGGCTCAGGGCTTTAAACCTTCATTCCACAAAAAATTAAGAAGAAAATTACTTTAATGAGAAAAATATGCAACTACTCAAGTAAGTGTATCAAAAATAAGAGTATGAATGCCTATTTGACTGAATAAATCCTCTAATTAAAAAATACCTCTTATAAACCCACCTGGAACATGTTGTTGTGAACAATTAATAGTTTTTGGCTCAGAAATTCGGTGGTTCAATCCTACTATGCCAACCAAATTTCTTGCAAAAATGTATAAGAGGTTCAGAAACTGGCAAAATGAGCACATTGTTTGGTTTGATTACATTGTCCTAATGTAGGTATAGGAAAATGATTGAATGAAAAATGTGTCAACCGCACCACTAAATTTTGAAAGTTGGATTAAAATTGTAGTTTAGATTAAGAAGAATAAAGTGTTTCAATGCTTGTGGCCAACACGCCAGAGGCAGTGAAGTAGTGACACATCAAGTGAGACGCATCTTTCTCTAGGCTTTCCCAAAAACTCAGGACACTGAATGAGTTAAATCAGACAGGCTGGTGGGGATGATGGAAGAGGTGCTATAAGCACTCGTTCACTGACTAAAGCAGCTTTTCTGGCTTTGAAATGAACTGATCCAATATACAGAAGATTTTCATATTCCAATTCAACCAGAATTTTAAAGCCACCCTCAAGCGGTCTGAATCAAAGGTAACATAAAAACTGCTTTTAGCAAAACTGAGGAAAAGAGCATCAAAACTTCAAACCTCTGCCAAACAAAGCAAATGAACAAACAGAAATCCCAGAGCAGAATTATACTCAATGAAATCTTGCATTAATGTTTAATCTGTTGAGCCACAGGGTACCTTGTAGGCAAGTTGGTTAATTTTTTTCTGCACTGCAATTTCTCTACATATAAAATAGGACAGCAACATTTGCTTAGTTGCAGTGGCTGTGAGAATTTAAACCCTGCACACATCCCTGCTTTGCAGGCAGTAACAGCCATTTGCACAGTGCTGGGCTGGGGGAGGTGTCATTAATCATAAAGAACATTAATCATAAAGAAGAGATCAAGCATTTTTCTGAATTGTTCTGACAAAGGTAATTAATGCTAAAATCCAAGAAAAAACTTCAACCTACTTGCACTTCTTCCAGCTTTGGGCATCTCGCTGACCTGCCTAAATCAGAGGCCTCATCATTCTCTGCTCCCTCTGCAGCTTTTTTGGGTGGGAGTGATGCTCCAGATTGCATTCCAGATCCTGCCTGGTACAAATCACCCTCTACAGCTGCCTCCTCTCCACACACAGCCTGAGATGAGCACTTCAGGTCCTCCAGTTGCAAGTAACAGTTAAAAATTCTTCTTAAGGAAGAATTCAGGTGAAAAATCCAAAAATTATGGTAGGTATCCCAATGCAATTGGGAGACATCCAACTTTTAATCTCCAAGGCTCAGGCTTCATTTTTAACAGCACAAATGTCAGCTCTTGCACCAACAATGCCTTAGCAGCACCCCCAGATTTGTGTGTAACACTCCATGCCCTGAAACTCCAGTTTAAGGCTGGTTTAGGCCCCAGTTTTACCCAAGCTGCAGGTACATCTCTCAAATCCCTTATATTTACACTGATCTATGATGCATTCATAAACAAACACGTTTTTACTCTATTTCTTAATTTTATGTAAAATTTGTTTTGATAACTTGGAGCTATTGTGCTGGGACACACGCTACAGAGGTTAGAATTTTCACTGCTAACAAGAGCACAATTTAATGACCCTGGGCATGGGCTGTAAGAGACAATGTTATGCCAAGTTAATGGTGTTTTCCTGCAAAAGCCAATTACTTTGGGCTGCAAGGATAAACTATTTCATAGGAATAAGACAGGGTCACAGAAAGATTTCCATATTTTATAATTATCTTTAGGAAACAAGTGAGGGGAAATGCAAAAATTGTTGCTGATAATACAAGGCACCAGGAAAAAAAACCAACATAGATTAAGCTCCTGTAAGAGGCAGTTGTTGCTAGGAGGAGGATGACTTCACTATTAAAAGATCCTCTTTTGAAGACAGAAAATGAGGAAATAAAAATATTTCTTCAGCAAAACAACTGAAAATATCTTTCAAATATTCTTCCCAGTTTCAAGCATTGGTAGGAAGGTTGAAGTTTTTTCCCCACCTCTCATCTCTCCATTTTCTTTTTTTTATTGGTTGAATATTTCCCTCTCAAAACTTTTTCAAACATCAAAAAAAAAAAAAGTTTTCTCATCTTTGCTGAAAGAACAGTGGTACTGAGAAAATCACATGTATTTTCTAACCAGTAGAGGCCAGTAACATCCACTGACCCATTGATTTTTCAGCTATAAGGTAATTATAAAGCCTCTGGGTTCTTAGCAACACATGGAGGAAGAAAAAAGAGTTTAAATCATATTCTTCTCCAGTGAAATATTCTACTTGGAAACAGATTTTTATTTAAAGGAATACTATGAGGAAAAAAGGAAAAAAAAAATCTCACTTCAGTCAGTTCTCTTCCTGTCTACTATTGTTGAGGTAGGTTCAATGGTTCCCCAGGGCAGGTGATTGACTCTCCCAGATTCTACAGTTCTCTGTAACAGCTCTAGAAAAAAGAAGCAACTTTTTGGAGAAATGCATTTATGAAGCTACACAGTGCCACAGGTTGGAGTTTATTCACCTGTGCTCTGAATTGTATCAGGTGTGTCTTAGGAGAACTGTCCCTAACGCAAATAAAAAGAATATGAAAGCTTCAGTGGCTCCCCTCAGATGTTCCCATTGAAATGCAACACAGTCGTGTCTCATGTAGAAGCTGCATACTACAAAAAAAAAAAAAAAAAAA
>VZTE01000369.1:165795-204538 GCA_013397775.1 Eulacestoma nigropectus | reverse complement strand
AAAAAAAAAAAATCCATATTTTTCACAAAGTAGAACTCGTGTCTAAACGACAGAATCATTTTACAGAGGGACAAAAGCAAGTTTATGTCCTACTATTCACTTTTTCCCTGAGCTGCATATTCAATTATTGCTTAATCAGGAAATACCTTTCTCCTTCCTATAAAATATTGGTTCATTCGTAGTTTAGACATCTCTGTGTGCTGGCACACAGCCCAAAGATATTAATGTGGCTTCTCCCTGTACTTCAGAAATCTCACAAGCAACCTGCTGGATGTTTCAGGTGTGATGGTTTAATTATGAATAAGAGTAACAGGGTTGCCCGGGGATTATTGTTTCTTCTTTTTCCTAATTGGAAAGAACTTGGCATGGAAACAAGATATCAGAGGAATATGATTTGCTTCAATTAAAAAGAAAAGAGAAAAGGCAAATTCGCTTACATAGAACCAGCTTTTCAGACCACAATACACATATTAAATACATAGATGTGCCATTAAATGAGAAGCAAAAACAAGTCAGTGCTTAAGCGGTATTGCTGTCCATACTGTGCCTGCAGATTTTAAACCCTTTCCCACAAATGATACTGCAATGACTCCAGGATGAAAATCAGACTGTCTTTCAGAGCCAGCTAGAGGGTGATAGCATTTAGGAACAACAGGACTCTGCACCCACCTGTACGCAGAAGAGAAGGAACAGGGACCACTGAACACAGTTAGGTCCCAGCCACCATTTATTACTGCCACACGCCCCGCTAGCATCAACTGTTGTGCACCTATCTCTGAAGAAAGCACAAACCTTACATTTTCTCATTTTCAGCTGTTTTGCCACAAGCAGAAAAGAAAACAAACTCGAAAGACAGTGAAAGCTGAATCTTTTCTCTAGCCCAAAAGGTTAACTATCAGTTATTCTTTTTAAGCCAGCAGCCTGTGTTCTGTGTTAGGAAGACAGATCTAATAAATCTGGATGGTGTATATGCAGGGGAAGTTATTTTTCAGTTTGGGAAAGTGGTACTGAGGCCTCTTCCCTCACGATTTTTTTCAAAAGTAATTTCCAGTAATACATTAAACTGAAATTCAATTACAAAACAAATATATCTCAGCTAATGTGAATATTGGCTGGGCTAGCAAGGAGAAAGAAAGGAAAGATAGAGTTACTGAACACCAAAAAGATGGTCTGTTGTTAAAAAGATTATTTCTAGCTTTATTCTCTCTTACTTCAAAGTCCAGGTGGCACTTCAGCGGACCCAGAAACACTGAAAATTATTTCTAAATTCTGCAACATAAACTCAGAACTAAGAGAACAACTTTGAGCGGATTTTTATGGTATTTAACAAAAGATATAAATAAAAATTAAATGCCTCTTCATAACCTCATTAATATGTGATACAGCAATTCTTAGCTTTCATTGCACAAACAGAAAAGGTCTTTCACATGTGATCTTCAGTTGTAAAAAGCAGAGGAGCCTAAGTGTACATGAAACAGCACACTTGAAGGAACACACATTGTGATTTAGAAAAAAAGGCAGTTTATTCTGAACTAAATGGTTTTGAAAACAAAACCAGTTTCTGAAAAAAATAAGTCCCAATATACTGCTTTGGGGAAATGACAGACTGAAAATATAAATGTTTACCAGAAGTGGGAAAAGTAAAAAGGATTTCTAGGTCCTCACAGCAGCTATTTTTTTTTCTCTTTTTTGCATCCTGTTCTCCTCTGTAAGTGAGGAATTTCAGCAGAACAATTCTACCACAAAGCACCACAGTCTGCTCCCAAAGACACCAACATGGAGTATGAGAGACCACAGAAGAAAATAACAGATATTTTCTAACAAGTTCCAAAGTTTTAATCCCTCAAATTATCACATTACATGAAAACAATACGAAATTTTTAACTCTCCTGTCTTGTCCTAGTCTCACACCCCATACAAATCAAAATAACCAATGGCAGGAAAAATAAATTATCGCTCTCCAAGCAGCAAGAGCTTTGAGGTTCACAGCTTTGCAGAGCAATTCCATCTTATCACTACCTGGTTTGTCTACCCAATGTAATAGGTAGAGTCCATGACAACTGACTCATAAAACTTAGATATCTGGACAGCAATTACTGTCAAAGACAACATTTAACAGCTTCCTTAAAAATGTTCTTTTGGGTTCCAAAGCATTTCGTCCTCTTCTGAAACAATTAATTTATTGTTATTCTGAGGCAACCACCATATCTACCTCCAGTTTCTGATTTATACATTTTCTGAAGATCCGTTTTCCATAATGCCCAGCAATTCAGCCAACACCTTCTTGTTCAGTATTAAGGATGCCTGAATGTCCAGGAAAGAGATTCCATGGAATCCACCTTGCAATAAAGACAAATACATTTACCTGTCATCTGGCATATACAGCTGAGGTTCAGCCAAATTCACTTTGTGAAAATTTAACTGGTGTTGAGCCAAGCAAAATGAATTATTATCACAGAACAACTGACAGAGGACTAAAAGGTGAAAATAAACATGAGGTTAATTAAATCTTTTACTGGTAATAGGATGTATAATATACTTTTCTTTTGACCATGCTGTTCTTACCAGAATAAGAGAAGCATTCAATATATTCTGTTTCCAAAGGAAGAATGGAGGTTGTAAATTTTAAGAGAGTTATGGTGCAGTTCTAGAAACAGCTGGCAGATGATACCAGCACCTAAGGACCATGAGTTGGGAGAAAATCATAATGATTTTCTGACATGAAATTCCATTTCTGAAGGAAAAGATATTCTCTGAGAAGATGCTAAGTGTCCACTGGAAATCAATAAAATGTAGTATTTTACTGGGAGTCCACTTGACTCAGCTCTTTTGACAACCTAACTGCCTCAAACCACCTCACTTTGGTCAGATTAAACAAGTATCAAACGCATTTTGTTATGTTAGCTCTCCTGATATGTAAAGTAATCCTGCATCCCTTTTTTACCCTGCCAAAGTACTCAGAGGATAATCTTCATGAAACATTTTCCACCTGAAATTGTCAGCATTAAAGTACCTGGTCTGTGGAACTGTCTAGAGTCCCTCCATGGTTAATGAAAGGAGGACTGGCAGTATCATCCTTCTGGATGATTCTTCTCTTTTTCTTCTCTCCTTCTCTCCCTTCCCATCATAAGAGAGCACCTCTGGGACCACTATACAAAATATGTGATATTTTTTGGCGCATCCTGAGCTGCATCAAAAGCAGTGAGACTGTGACCAGTAGGTTGAGGGAGGTGATTCTGCCCCTTTTAGACCAGTGTTGAGAGACCCCACCCAGAGAGCTGTATCCACTTCTGGGACTCCCAACATAAAAAGACAGAGCTCCTCCAGAGGTTTCTGACGAGGACCACAAAGATGATCAGAGAGCTGGAGCACCTCCTCTATGAGGACAAGCTGAGAGAATTAAGGTTGTTCAGCCTGGGAAAGAGAAGAGAAGGCTCTGGGGAGACCTTAGAGCAGCCTTCTGGCACCTAAAGAGGCTACAAGAGAGCTGGTGAGGGACATTGTACAAGGGCATGGGGTGATAGGACAAGGGGAAATGGCTTTAAATTGAAAGGAAGTAGGTTTAGATAAGATATATGGAAGAAATTCTTTACTATGAGGTTGGTGAGGCCCTGGCACAGGTTGCCTGGAGGGCTTGTGGCTGCCCCATCCCTGGAAGTGTTCAAAGTGAGGTTGGATGGGGCTTTGAGCAACCTAGTCTAGTAGAAGCTGACCCTGCCCGTGTCAGGGGAATAGATCTAGATGATCCTTAAGGTCCTTACCAAACCAAACTATTCTGTGATTCTATGAAACTAAGTCTAAGCAACTTCTGAAAAAGCACATAGGCACTTCTCAAAATATTGCTCTTTATATCTTTAGTGAAAATCATTTTCTTCCTGTCAAACCTAAAAACCAGATGACAACAGAAGGAGCCCTGGTAGGTAGCTAACATAGTCAGCACCATAGTGACTTGGACTGAAATTCCTGTTTTAATCTTCCCAGAGTAACTTTCCTCAACTGTCTCTTTCTGTTGTTCTTCTCACTTTGAATTTAATCGCAGTTCCCCCTGAATGACAACCAAATGCTGTGTCCTATAGAGCTGGCTGCATCCACTCATGCAATTGCTAAGGCACCTACCACTGAGAGATCCAATTACCCACCTCCTCTTTCATGTTCCTTAGTCACTTCAATTTGCAGCTGCATTTCTGCTAAGGTTCTCTCTTGTTTCTTCCCCACTTTCCTTCTCCTTTCCCTGATGGTTATATTTAACTCTGACCTTCATGGTATTTGCCAGATTTATTTTTTATTGTTGAATTTCACTCCTCAGTTTCTTTTTTTTGTAAGATGGTGCTTGCTGAGCAATGCTGTGGAGCAGAAGCTTTCTTTTCTGCCTCTCAGTGCAGTTCTGCTCTTGCTTCTTTACTGGAAGGGCAGCCTGGCTCCCCTTTCTGCTTTAATATCCTAATCCATACTGCAGACAGGGGTAAATATATTGATTTTCTCTTTACCATATTGTATCTTCATGTGAAAAGAAGAATCCAGTAAGACAAAGAACCACTTCCAAAGATCCATTTCAGAACCTTAATGGAAATTTTCCTGAAACTTGTCTTTCATTCTGTCAATTTAATCAATATGCCTGAGATGATGCATGTCAGGGATCTCATGCCTTTCCATCTCTGGCACTGAAGGAACTAAATCAGTCACTAAAGACTATAAAAAGTTCTGGGGTTTAATTATGAGCTAAACTCAAATATCATTGAACTTGCTAAAACCCCAGGGGAAGCCACATAATACAACCTGTCAAAGCCTCTGTCTGATCAAAAAAAAAAAATTACACCAAAAGTTAATTGGTGGGGAAAGAAATTCTAGTGTATTCTGACTCCTTTTTTAATCATTCTATTTTATAATCATAGGGCGAATTTATCTGATTTTTAAATGGTTAAGATTGCTAGCATGAAATACAACTAGCTACAGATGCTCTGGGAAAGCAAAAGCAAGCTTTAGCTGCTTCCAGACAATTTTTTCCCAACAATTATATGCTCAAAACGATGTAATTTCAGTCAAGACAGAATCTACTGATTGTGCTTCTAGTGTCTTTTGTTAAAAAATAACAGCAGCCTTTCTCTACTCTATCCCTCCTCCCTGATTTTCTTGCATGAATCAGATTTTTTGGCAAATGGGCTGCACTCTCCTTTTATTTGAAATTTCTCCCCATATGCTGAACAAGATTTAACCTTTTGTACCCATTTATTACATCACCAGGCCCACATCCACTGCTGTACACTGGGAAAACAAGCAGCAGAACACTGAACAGAATGGTAATTATAGCCCTGGCTGCCACCCCAAGCCTTTCTACAAATGTGTGAGTGTGCACACACACAGAGTCAGAAGGGAGGGAGAAACAGGGATCTTGACAACTATCTGTGGCTCAGCAGAGGTGATCCATGGAGTTCACTTTCCTGTTCTCTTCAGAGAGAGTCACCTTGCTTGGTCTAGGATGCGCTTGGTGGGGACTCACAAACTGCTGAGGCTGATTCTCACACACAAGCACAACACCCTTTTCCTCGTGAGCACTATGTCCCCATGATCCATTGGAGATGTTGTTCCATTATAATCAAAATACACAAATTCCTTTGCATTAAATCAAACCAAGCATCATCTGCTCCTCACGGGAGTGAGCTGCCACACTGCGAATCAGAGCATAAATCAGCCAGAAATTCACTCAAAGAAGCCCTAAATTTGGCAACTGCTCTTGACTCCTGAAACCCCAGCAGATAACTTTGAGAAATTTGGCAGTAAAAAGTTTCACGTTTCAGTTCTTTGCGTGACAGCCAAGAATATGGATATCATATGCACTCGCTATAATTTGAACTGTACTGAGTCACTAGATTTGTGAATTTGTATCTTTAATAAACTGGACATATATAATACACTGTCTGTCCCCCCCCACCAGTCCTTTTCATAAAAGATTCTAGAAATGTACTGCCTTCAGATAGAAAGGTTACTTAAAGGTTTGATATAAAGTCTACTCTCCCTGCCCATGACTCCAATCTTGCAAAAATGATCGTATCTGAATTCCTTGAGACTGCTTTAGTGAGTAACTGCTTAGAAAATTAGGGTTAACTTGTTTCTGTAAAATACTTTGCATACATTTTAGTCCAAACCAATAGGTGATGAAGGTGATTAGGCATCTAGCAAAGAATGGAGAATTCAGATATTCAACAGGGAAATCTCTTTGGGAAAGAGATAACTGTCTTAAACAGAATACTTGATCATTTAAAAGATCAAATACAAATGATATTAGTTGCAAATTGAAGATGGTGAATTCTTGTGAATACATTTATTTCAGGATAGAGTTGTCAAAAAGTTAAAACTTCATTATGGAAAGCTTTGATTTCTCTAACACACACATGTCTACCTTGGATAACAGTATCTGTAAAGAATACTTAAAAAAACAAAGGATTTTTAGCCCCAACCTTTCATCTTAACCTTAAGCATTATCCGGAGCACGGGACTAGGAAGCTTTCCAAAGATTTAATTGACTACCCTTTCCCTATTACTGATCACTGACAGTTACATTTTTCTATATTCTGATGTGAGGTAAATTAATAAGCCATGAGCAAAAAAGACAGCTATGAATAACCTAAACCACCACTGTCTGTCATTGTTCTTCCAGTAAGAGAGGAAGAAAATAGCCATTAGGGATAATCTGAAATTGCATCTAACCATTCAGAAAAATAAAACAAACACAAAGCGAAAGAAACTAAAATCAGGTTGCCCTGGCTAAGCAAACCAGTGAAAGTTTCACACAGGTATGTGTATACACAAGTACACATATAAATAAATTCTTAAATTAATTTGAGGCCTTCTGTTGCTAGATAACTGCTGCTTCTACACACAGAAAACTACTGGGAATACTTTAATATAATTAGGGAGAGAATTTAAAGATTCATTTCCTTATGATTGTATTAATTATACATTTTAAACAAGAAACAGAATTGTTCCTCTTATTTAAGAATTATGCCTTAAAAAGCTGTGTGAAACATGATTTTCAAAGATTAGATAAAGGCACATTTGGCTTTCTGGGCTGCGAGTGCACATTGCCAAGTCCAGCTGAGCTTCTCATCCACCAACACCTCCAGGCCCTTCTCCTAAGAGCTGCTCTCAATCCACTCTCGCTTCACCCAGCCTGTGTTTGTGCTCGGGATTACGCCGACTCACCTGCCCTTGGCCTTGCTGACCTGCATGAGGTTCACACACACCCAGCTCTCCAGGCTGTCGAGGTCCCTCTGGAGGGCATCCCTTCCCTCTGGTGCGTGACTGACTCACACAGCTTGGTATCATCAGCAAACTTTCCGGGGTGCCCTGGATGCCACTGTCCATGACACAGATAAAGATGTTAAACATCGCCGGTGCCAATAACGACCCCGAGGAACCTCACTGGTCTCCACAGGGACACCAAGCCATGAACAACAACTTTGGGTGTGATCATCCAGCCAGCTCCTTATCCACTGAGTTGTCCATCTGTCAAATCCTCTTCTCTCCAATTTCCACAGCTTCATTCTTTTAAAAGGAGGAAGTACATTTGAATTTCTCAGATTACATTTCTCGAATTACATGAGAGATATCTTACGCAAATGAGTTAGGTCTTGACTAATGAGACAAGGTATTAATTACTGCAGTGTTTTCTTTATTGTGGGAGAAATATTAAATCATCGTGTCAAACATCCAGCATCATGTGAATAAACTTAGGTAAGAGGATGTGAAGGCTAATTACATTATTAAATTATTAAATTCTTACTTAAAGTATGCTACTATTTAATACATTATGAGAACACTTCATAGTTTAATTTTGACTACCATAATAAACTAGCCATGGGTGCTAATTGCAAAGTTCTTACTTACCATCAATCTCTCCTGGAAGCCTGGATTTTTTTGACTTCTCAGACTGTACATTTCATGACAATTTGGTATGATATTCTGGTGCAGAGAAATCAACAAGTGGCATGGTATTGATCACAAGGCCAGGATTTTTCTTCCTTAAAGGATGAGACAATTTAAGATACATTTTGCAAAGATTAATGACTCTTTCATCAAAATCAATACTTGAAGATCATTCCAGCAGTCTGTGAGGCTGCCAAAAGTTATTTATCTGCTTATCTTTGTTCAATATGTTAATAGCTTCCTAGATTTCTGATAATACATCTTGGAAGCTGTTATCTTCTTTCTTCTCTTATCAGTGACATACTAGGCTACCTTATCAGTGTCCACTAAATAATTTCTTTTGAAACTGTGAGAGGTGAGTAAAGGAAGAAAATGTCAAAAAGTGATGAAGTGTTTTTCCAGTGTAGAGATTTAGCTTAGTTCTTGTCAAAAGTAGGATTCTCGTGTCTTAACTGGGATTATTTCTACATGTTCGTCAGAAATAGAAGTGAAAAAAAATCTTGGTTTAATTAGTTCAATACAGTTAAAATCTAGGAGGAAAAACCCAATGGTTCTCAGCACTGCACCCAACAGAGGAATTTACAACAAGCACTGACAGCTATGCAAACTTCAATTTCAGTCAGTAATTTCCCATACCCACTGACACTGCAGGTTGTACAATTCCCAACAGTATTTAGACTTTGAGCTCATTTAGTCAGGTATGACATTTTTATAAATGTTATAGGACAACTTTATGGGCTAAAGAAAAGTTAATTTCATCCTGCAATTTAAAAGGAAAAGAATTCCCTTCCTGTGTTTATAGCAGCTGACACCAGCAGGGCCTAATGAACCTGTTAATTTACTAATACACATTAATGAAAATAATGATTTGTTGCAGGCCATCTGGGTCACTAAAGAGTTGATTTATATCATATTTAGGATGAGAGCTCAGAAAACAAAAGGCCTATACCTATCTCTAGTCTTCAGAATCAAAAGTTAAATCTGACCTTGGGATGTGGGATCTTTTTTGTTGTGTTTTGCTCGTTATCTAAAGTACTTGAGGCTCTTCATGGTCATTGAGAATGCCAGAGAAGTCCAGTTCCAGTGAAAAGAGAAATTTTATAAACTACACAATAAGGAAAACAGAGGAGCATTTTAATCCTTTTGTAAATCTCCCGTTTCACTCTCTTTCCTACTGAGAGAGAAGTACCTCAGCTGATCTCCATGTAGTGGATACATTCCTTCACTTGTCTTGTTCAATAAACAGAGTGTTAATTGTTTTCATATTTTCATGACACTGAACTAAGATGAATAAAAACCTCTGCAACTTCACACAGCTAAAAACCCCCTCTTCCAGTTAGGCGATCATAATTACTACTTTGATTTTGCAATAGGATGAAAATCTTTATTCTCTATCTTGCACAGACTTTAAAATTGTTTGTTTGGATAGTTCAATAGTCACAAATTGTTTATTTTACCTTATTATATTGGAAGCTTATGGCATTAAACCACACTTATTTAAAAGATCAATGAATTATTAAACTTTAAAAGGGAGATTAAATGGAAAAACAATGACGTTCATCTTCATCTACTGAATGATCCGAGGAAACGAGACTTCATCTACTTATTTTGGAGACAAAAACTAATAATGAAACTAACTGTAATTATCAGCAGCCTTTGTCTTTCAAGAATGCGGGAAAAATAGGAACAGTTTTCTGGAGAACTGAAAATATTAAAGCCAAATGACACAACTGCAAAGGTGTTTAGTTCACACATTTGGAAATTCCATTGGATTGAAGGTAAATTCTGGTTTTCATTATTTTTCTACAGACAAGTCTGGAAAAATATGTAGTAGCTTCTTGAGAGAAGTGGCAATAGTAGGAGAGAGAAAGCTCAAAGTACATGACATTTTTCAAGTTTCCCCTGCTGAAGTGAATTAACTAACACGTTTTCCCCGGTGTTCCACATGCTAATAAAAGGCAGGAAGTCAGCACCTCTTTCTCTGTCAATGAAATTAAACCCATCTATAACTATCATTCTTCACCTGTAGAGTCAGAAACTGACCTCTGTGAATTCAAAACAGAAAACAAACTTCATGGAGAATGATGAGACACTAAGTTGAAATATTTGGCATTTTGCAAGATGCAAGATCTTGTTTTTACTCCTTCCCAATACGTTTTGCTCCTACATTATGTTTGTTCATTAATGCAGTTATCAAACATTGTGCAGGCAATGCACAAGGCAAAATGTAACCCACCAATTTAGTATGGAAAGTAGAAGGAAGACAGGTTTTAACTCTGATATAACTGCAGCAGTAAAAAAAAAAATAAACAAAGCTACCTGACTAAATTATCTACCTAATTTCACATGTCCAACAACAATTCTGCTGAGGTGTTTTCAGACCAGTTCCACAAAGCACTTGATCATTTGCCAGCCTGGAAAGATATAAAGAGCCAAAGAGTCATATTTAGACGTTTCAGGGCAGATGCAAGCTTAGGTCCTGTCCTGAGTAAGAACATTACATCCTTGGCTGTGCTTATCCTCAATCTTTACTGTACTCTGAAACTAGGCCACCTATTTTTTTGCCTAATATTTTGGCTGAGAACAGAAATACTGTCACACTACACTGAGTAAGGCCTTCCTACTACATCCTCTCCATCAGCACCCAGCACTAGAGAAAATAAAGGAAGCAACCAGACCTGAAACTACCATCATCCTCCATTTATCCATTTTCAAAGTCTCTAAAGGTTGACAGCTCTACATGTAGCAATATTTCTATATTATTCTTAGTGCTAGGTTTACGCATATTTCTCATTTACATTTTTGCCTCTATTTTTTTGCCCTTAACAGCTTCAGATTCCAGAGTTCAACTGTGTGGTTGCACACTGTGTTGTTAAAGAGAAATCTTTTTCCAGTTTTCTTCCTCCAGTTTTATCTCCTCTTCCCCAATATGAACTTTAGTTTTATCTTGTCTTCTTGACCACCCAGGGTAGACTAGTTTGAAAATAGAAGCACAGGCCTGTAAAAAACAGCATTTACAATACTGAATCAGAATGACTTTCCTAGTTCACAAAGATATTTTCATAATTAATTATCCACATAGGTATTCACAGACATAATGTACTGAAAAGCCCAGTTTCACTTCACTGAATTCACCAAACTGAAATGCATGTTTCTATGAAACACTTTGAAGTTTAAAGTCTAACATAGAAGTCAATTATAAATAAGCAACATCAACATTTTTTCTTTAAAGAAAAAAAAGATTTCCATATATTAAATTGATTCTTGTTAAAAAAAAGAAAAAAATCACAATGGCAATAAGTTAATGCCTACCTTCTAGTTGAGGCCACCATCCTATTATTAGAAGAGATGAGGTCTGGGACCCAAATGAAATATTCTTTTTACTCCAAATAAAATACAAGAAGCATAGATGTAGACACACTTACTAACACTGCTAAAACTAAAGATTGTTAACGTTATTCCAACCCTCTCCAAAAAATTGAAGCTCAAGTGTGGAATAATCACATAAAAAGAAAACAGCCTTCCATCTGTCTCTGTGGTTGAGTAGAAGGATGAAAAAATGGCTCAATTAAGAGGAATAAAGAATAACATCTACCAGCATTATTAAGGCAGTAGCACTATTATCAAGAAGATAATCCAATATTACGTTCTGACTGTCTTCAAAGAGGATGCTCTTGTCCACAGATATTCTAAAATAACTAAGTGCACTATCAAACCACAAAACCATTTAAAGAAGAATGCTGAATAAGCCATTTGGGATTCTATGGCAGTAGCAGAGCATTTTAAATTACACTCATAATATTTTTTCCTCGGGAAACTTATTCAATGTACCTTAATGGAGTGAAGATTGGCATACCTAGTACAGAAGACTGATGAATTGAATGCCACTAAAACATTTTTTTACATTCTACTAGCATAACCTTGTTTTTAAAAAGAGCTACGACTCTCCATGCAGCTTCATCTACTGATGAACATGTATTCCTATGGAATTTCTTGTTAAATGTGCATCATAACAATTGGTGTGGCAGGATAGAGCATGTCACAAGTTTTCTAAGCTACTTCCAAGAGTATGAAACTTCCCCCTGTATCAGAATGTATTAAAATGTTATAATAACACCAAGAATAAACTCTGGTGAGATCCCTTGTAAACTATTTTTATTGGAAAAAAAACGATTTCATTGAGAGCAAGTCTCCAAAGCTACCCCAGTGTCATAGAAACTGTTATTTTGTGAATTCTGAGCTAACAAGAGCAAAGTAGAAAATTAAAGAAGAAAGAAAGTAAAAAAAACCTATAAGACAGGAAAAAAAAACAAAACACACTCCCACTCCCCAAGCTCCCACTTCCTTAACAGAGTTTCTAATGCTCTTGGGTGCTCACCAGTGCAGTGCACAGAGATCTCCTTCAGGTCAAGTGAAGAGGTAAAATGTTTACATTGACCTCAGCTCTACAGTAGTTATGCCCACTAAATCTTTGCTTACTACTCCATAAGAACATGTTGAGAAAGAACTGGGCAATCTCTCTTAGAAATACAGACATTTTTCTTTTGAAACTAATCATGTATCCCAGAATTCTGGAATAATTCAAGCTTAAATGCATCTCTGGAGATCACAGCCAACCCCTCCTGCTTTATGCCAAATTCAGATTATATAGTTTAGGACTTTCTTCCACGTGTGTTAAGGAATACTCTGGAATATTTTAATCCGGAATGAGACAGGGAAAAACAATTCTGTGTATGTGTCAGACAGAGTCAGCTACAGACACTGTTACCGCACATGGAGTTATCTAAAATTTAGCACTCATAAAAGTATCATTTTAATCTGTTTCTCACTATTGTTCTCCTGAAGCAAATCACAGAGCAGAAATCTTAAGAAATTATGTTCTCGCTTACCTTTCTGACTAAGCTGTAGGACAGAAATATCTCCCTTGGACTTTTGTACAAAATCTAAGTGGAGGTTACACTGCCAGTAACATTTGCAATTATTTGCAATCATTATGGAATCGATGTCAGTACTTTGTCTTGGAGTGCACAGACAAACAAATTAAACACTGGTCTGTAAAAAGAAATACTGAGATTAGCGATGAAAAAATAAGAAATGCTTGTTCCTCAAGCACTTTTGCAGGAAACAAAATCATCTCAAGCAGGGCTATTTTCATCTTCTCTTTGCCCAGAGTATCTCTTTGCTGTTCTCACAGTGCTCTGTTCCAAACAGCTCGATGTCTAATGCACATACACTCAAAAGCCCTTCATTTGTGAATATTTGTGTATATTTATTTATGTCTGCCACCATCCTAATGAAGTGTCATGGAAAACTCCAGCAATAAGCAATAATCTCAGACAAGAAAGTAAAGTGCTCATGTTATAGCTTTCAGGTGACACTTTCCATACTGCTTATTAATCTGTCAAAAGCCTAAAGTTGTTTAGTGAATTAAAATCATTTCTCATTCATGACAGTAATTATGTCAAAAGAAATATTTATATTTGAAGTCTTGATTGATTTTGTGCTAAGAGCACCACCTATTAATATATTTATTCTGAAAAATTAAACCACCACCACCAGCAATGAAAATGACCTTGTGGGGAAAAAAGTGAAAATCAAGTACCTTCTCTCTTCTATATATAACATACATTATCAGAACAGAAGTTAAATATAATTTCCTTAATGGAAAAAGGATGTCCTTAATTGCTTTATATAAAAATCAATTTAAATAGCAGAAGATGGAAAATGTCAAACCTTTAAAAACTTACTAATTATATTACCAAATATGATTTACCACTTACAGCTCTGTTATTGACAGATTTAGAAGGTAGAGATAATTTTGTGAGTCCAGGAACACTAGTAATACGTGTTACAAAACATATAAATGGTGTATAATAGCATTATATTTTAAGAGGTACCACAGTCCAATGTCTGAACTAAGGCATTTGCCATTGCTCCATAAAACTTTTCCCACTTAAAAGACACTTTGGGGGTAGATGAAGCACCAGATCTGTGCAGTGAGCTACTCACAGATTTTGAAGACCAGAGCAGAGTATAAAATTATGTGGTCTTGCTATGCCATTTTGTGAGTTATAATATACACACGCATATTTGGAAAAACAGACACACATCACCATAAATGCTGACAGATTGATAGAGGATGTCATGCAACTTTGAAATGCTACCACAGAAATACTGAGCAGCTCTGGTAGCATAGCTCTGTTTCACTATCATTTTAGTAGTCTCCAGATTTAAGTAAATGAATGTTTTATATTTAACTCTAAATACCACTAGTAAGGTATATGACCTCAGTGGCTTCTATGAAACTTTTCTTTCAAAAGGAAAATACATCATTCTGCCTACTTCTATTAAAATGGCTTCTTGTTTTGCTGTAGCTTTTCTAATAGCTCCTATAATAAAGTCATTCTCCCTAAAACATAAGAACATTAAATGACTTTACAACACAGCAATCAGCAGCATTAAACTCACAGACCAAATGTCCTGCTTTGATCAGCAAAGGCAAAGAAACGAAACGTGATGAAGCTTGAATTCAGACAGATTTGGATCAAACCATCTCCGAGGTTAAATTCAGTCAGACCATCTTGAGTTCCCAGCAAGAACTGAAATAGGTCTTCAAATTTGGCCTTTTCCTGTGTAAAAATATATATGTGGCATTACAAACTCAAATAATGCATATTTTGGAACAGGCATGGCCAAAATAGAACTTAACACTGAAGAACAAGTCTTCCCTATTGTATGGTTCTTCTCTGGCTGCAGGCAATTCCTTCCATAATTAACCCTCCCAAAAACACCCCACACATCCTCCCCATTCATCCTCTAAGCTTGAAAAACTCAGGCTGTGAGCTGAAGAAATGCAATGGAAAGAGCACAGGGATTGAGCCTGTTTCCTATCGGAGAGCAATTCTACAAGGAAATTCAAAGAAATTAAGAATATAGTGCATCTAAGAGTAAAATAAAGTTATGCTTTTCATAGCACAATAGGAATCCTCCTCTGCCCTTGATCAGAGCTATGAGGGAGCTCGTTCACCTGAACTGGTTGTTGAAGTAATGACTGACTCTCAAATTTCCTACTAAAACAGACATTGAGCATGCATCCTCAGAGGTTCGGATTTTTTTTCATACTCAGGCTTTTGCCTTCCACTCCAGCTGGATTTTGCCTTTTCTGAAGCATGCTCAGGGTCTCTACTTACCATAGTGTGTGCCTCTGCAGAACTCTTCCTCCCTAAACTCGATTGATGTCTGCCCACTTTTGTTCTCAATTCTCACAAGTCTGAAGCTAAAGCAAGACCAGTGTTACCACTGCCCTCCTCTAAAATCTTTTTCAGAACCATGGAGCAAATACTGTTGCTCAGGCAAAGATTGAGGAAGAAGAGCAACATCAAGTTTCAATTAGAAAATCCTGGTGCAGTTAACTTTTCTCTTACCTAAGCCCTGCTGACTAAAAGAGTTTTCTCTGACTTATAGAGGGGGAGACGAGGCTTACAATATATTTCATGAGAATGACTAAGCAAGGAGGCTGAAATCAGTTGTAAATCTTTTCAGGAACAAGAGTGAGAGCAGGCCCAGGGTACTAAGGCTGAAACATTATTCTTTTAACTTGATTGGTTTTGTGCTTTAAAAGCTTTTGGGTGAGGGCTGTTGTAGTCTTGCTTTACTAGATGCTCTTCTATAACCCAGACATGTCATTACATCCTTTGCTCCCTACAGCCATTTTACACAGTGATTCAGTTCAAACACAAAAATACTTCCCTTCCTCCCGATTGATTATGTTCTTTACAGCTGTTGATGGAAAAGACTGTCCACCCAGCGATACCCTGAAGGTGGCACGGCACTTCATAACACGGTCAGTCATCCTGTCACACGCTGCTATAAGAAAAACTCCTTTCACTTCTACTACTAACTGGTTTCCACTTAACTTCTTGCCACAATGATTTTTCCTCAGGTCATTCTTGATAAATTCAGTTCCACAACTGATGAATTTAATGTCTAAGGACTCCTTACTTTAGTCCAAGAACACTCTCATGTTTTCACCTTTACATAACATCTCTGATCAGATTTTTTCTTTCATATGGATTGGAAATAAATATGTCAGAAAAAGGCACCAGAATCACAGCACAGGAAAACATGGGAAACTCATCCTTTCTCAGAAAGTTCAGTTCCCTGCCACATATGGACTGATTTAAACACAGAAACATGAGGCTTTAGTGTGAACTCTGGTTATTATTTTTATCTAATTTACTTTAAACACTGAGGAGTTCCTCTCAGATGAGATCCAGTTTCTCTCTGATTCAGCTTCTGTCTATGAATTTCTAGAGGAACATGAAGATATTCACTGAACATTGAATTGACAAGAAATGTACATTCTTAAAATAATATATTTGCCTGTATCAGCCAAATATCTGCCATTTTATCATCATTTTCAGCCTTCCTTATTAGACATTTTTTTGGTTGAAACATAGTCAGGAAATGTCCCCTTTGAAATCAATAAGGGTGAATGAAAAAGCAGCAGAAGGTTAGCAAATCATGGCCCTTTACTCCTATACTTAGATGAAAAATGTCACAATATGCCTTGAAATGTCAGACTTATTGCTTAAGATAAAACTCTGTCCAAGAGGAATGCTTGGAGAACTACATCTGTTTTACAGGATATTCTTTTCCTGGCTTGTTAGAAATGAAAATGAAACTTCATGTGACTGTGTAAAATAAACTTCTAAACCCTGCTATATAAAAATTAATGTTTGCTTAGAATTGCAAAATGGCAAATTTAAGTCATCAAAAAATTGGACTGTGTGAAGCTTACACAAGCTTGTGTTCTACTATCATTGTTGTCAGACAATAGCATTCGAACATAAATAAAATTATAAATAGAAATATACAGCAAAAAGTCACAAAAAAAAAAAAAAAATTACCAAACCAGAGGAAATTAAAAGCTGATAAATTACATAACATGAAAACAACAGAACTGACATTTATGAAGAAAACCTATCAGCTTGGAGAACCAATACTGTTACTGACGTTTTTTAAGCGAAGTAGCACGTCACGCTGAAGAATGTCAAATGTCAAGAAAGACCAGAAGCAGTTAAAATCAAAGTAATTCCTACCAAATAATATTTTGAGTTACTTTGATGGAAATAGATTAGTGATTAGGTTGCAAAATGAGCCTAAAATTATTAAAACAAGCTGTTCCTGTTTTCCCCTTTTCAATGTTTTTCCCCTTAAGGAGGAACAGACTTGAAAAACGTTCAAGTACAGACTTACAGACACAGAAAATTTACTGGCACTTCTAACACAAGGACTAAAGTGCATTGGATGAAGTCAGCGTGGAGCTTTGAGTAAAAGGAAGATATTCCTTTATAGACTCTTACATTGTGAAATTCTTCAGAATATTTTGGATACAGCCTCGGCAGCAGTGACCACGAAATTGGGACTGGCACTGTTTAACATCTTTGTTGGTGCCACGGGCAGTGGGATCGAGGGCACCCTCCGCATGTTTGCCAACACCACCAAGCTGTGTGGTGCAGTCCCACACTGGAGGGAAGAGATGCCATCCAGAGGGACTGGACAGCTTTGGGAGGTGACATCTCTTCATTATCAAGTATTGTCTTTCAGTAGAGTTGTTATTTCTGTGCTGTTTCACTATAGTAAGTTCAGTTGAAGCAGGATGCACATAAAATCTTTCTCCTTAGCAAGCTCCTGTGCAGAAGTTTTTGCAGGCTCTTCTGATATGGACAGCAGCATTTTTAGTTAATCTCACACTAGCTTTACCAATTTTCTGCGGAGAAATCCAAAGCACAGAAAACTGAAAGCATATTGTTTGTGAAAGCCTCCATATGCTGGGAATAACTTATTTCTTAGAGCAAATGGCAAAACAGTTGGATCATTTTTCTTAAAGATGTGACAGCCAAATGCTGAGACTGAACAAAGACAGCAATTAAAAAAAATGACATAGTGAGTGGGGATGGATATGGTCTATCATTATAAATTAGATTCACACTGAGACTGGCAGGTGACAGACCAGGTTCTCTGTACTTTAAATTATTTTGGAAAAGTGCATGCCAATTTATGCTCTTTTCATATTACTGATGCAATCAGAGCTGCAGCATGCAGCTAAGTGTTGAAATTAAAACATACCTATTTCTCTTAATTGCAACTAGACCATGCCTTCCCTATTTGGACACATGCAGAACCAGGAAAAATCTTCCTCTTCTTATTCCTCCTTCTCTTCCCAAATCTTTCCACCCCGTAGTTTCAAACTCTGGATTTGTGCTTTATAACAGAAAATCACAATCTCTATTGACATTAGCAGGGAGAATCTGCTAGTGTCTCCTATGATGATTATAATGTGTGATTGCAGTGCTCTCTCTGACTTGTTGCACCACTAGACAATGTTCAGAGGGTTAGTGGCTCTAAAGAAAAATGCTAATTTCAGCTCTGACTCAATGAATACTTCCTTTCCAAGTTAATTGCAATTTTCTTGTTGGTCAAAATTAAAATTTATATAAAGCTATTAGACATTCAAATCATGAATAAAATAAAAGCTTTTATCCTGAAATAGTCAAGCTCAAGAAGTCAGGATAGGTTCTCAAAGCTGAAAGCCACAGCTCGTGGATTATTGCCCAATGATATGTCTTGTTGCCTTACCTCTAATTCAAAAATTGTGAAATAAAAGCAACACAAACATTCATTGACCACGTTTACTACCATGGAAACAACAGTTCTTGTCTTTAAATAGCACTGCAAACACTAATTAGTCTTCAAAACATCTGGGGAGATAGGAAACCCCTACATATCTGAGTATCTGAGTCAAGGCAATGAAATGACTGAAAAAGGTGATTACATTCCCAATAGCAACTGTAGCCAGTACAGACTTTACCCTGAAACAGCAAAGTGAACTGCATCACACCACTAACCTACACAACAGGTCATGGCAAACTTGAAAACTTACATCTTAAGTACATATGTCAATATTTGGATAAACTTCTAGGCACTGGAATAAAAATGGATTTATATTTTGATTTGTGTTATAATTAAACTTCTAAAGTACTGCTTCACTTTGGTATCCAAAGAAAATATTCAATTACTTGACTTCAGTTAACTACATATTTTTGAATGCACTTTATTATGGCCCTGCAACAATTTGGCTTTCTCAGCATTACAAAAATGGTGCTTGGTGACACGGCCTGGTGGTGGACTTGGCACTGCTGGGTTAGAGGCTGGACTTGATGAACTCAGAGGTCTTTTTCAACTTAAACCTTTTCAAGTCTATGAGTCTATGAATAGTATAGAAACAGCATGGAAATATATACATTTAAGAGCACAACTGTGCTAGAAGAGGAAAATTTTAGTTCCGTTTTGTGTCTAACACAATGTCAGTTCAGGGAAACTCAAAAGATGCATGAGTAAAGAGGTCCTTAATTTCAAATGATGTTTCAGCTGACAAACTTAAATTTTAGGGACATCTGCAACTGGAGATTGTACCTGGGCTCCCTTAGTTTGTAGTTTCTAAATGATTTAACCTCTACTCATCTGTCTCCTCTCTTGCTTTGAAATTATAATTTTGGCTTCTAAGGCTTCCCATGGCAATGCTTTCCATACGAAAGTTAAGTTTTGTGGGAAGAAGCATCTCCTGTCTAAAAATTTTAGAGGCAACCAATTAAATTACTGAATGTGACAACTCTGTTCCCTATTCACTTTCCTTACAGAATTCACTGAAGTCTGCTGCATCTCCCTGTTGTATCTTTAATGCAGCTCTGGCTTGAAGCACAGTCAGAGATAACACTTCACAGGAGCACAGAAAACATGATTTTAAGTCCTAGATCTTTCGTAATATAATTCCAGTAATGTTTACCATTGCCTTGGGAGTCTTTTCAGCCTTTCCCGGCAGAGCAGACTACGTTGGTTGCTCAAAGAAGAGGAAGCTGATTTGCATAATGCCATGTATTAATATGAAAGGTTTTGCAGTTCATTGAAAATTTACTATTATCATAAAAGCTGTTTGGGGTTTTAGGTTTTGTGCTTTGGTGGTGATGTTTCCTTCCTGTGCATGCAACTGAGATGCACTTCTCATCCATCCCATCCTGTTTCTCCCAAACAGAGCCCTAGAACAGTTTTGTAGACAATTTTATGAAACTTTCATTTTCTATCTCAAGCACACAAAAATACACAGCCCTGAAACTTTTTGACTCACGATTCATGTTTATGCAGCAGTGATGAGAATGAACAAACTAACAAAAAACCCATTCTCTCTCCGTCAGTGGTACAAAAGAGCTTTTAGTTCCTTTCCCATTTAATCTCACTTTTATAGACCCTTGTGATACTCTAGTTTAAGAACACTAATTTTGAAGTCAGACCAGGCAGGAGATTCAGTGCTTCAGTTTTTGAAGACGGATCAGGAAAGGATAAGATTTTATGAAGTCATTTCTAGTTCCTAGAAAGCCACAACTCTGTGTACAGGAAGTGGGCGCTACAGAAATGAAAAATTCCCTTTCCAAATGAAAATTACAATTTGTTGGCAGGGAGAAGAGCACAGCATTAAACATTTCAAAAAAACTAAAGAAATGACAGGAAAAATCACTCAGACAAATCAGTGCAGGATCACAGGATCAAAAGAGTTATCCAGTGTAATTATATCAGGAAAAAGAAATTTTTAGGAGTAACACTGCCTATGAAATTTGCAATGCTGGGGATATCTGGGAGAAAATGTATCATGGCTTAGTAGTTCTCTTAGTATTTTTTTTTCCTTCTTTTCTGCTTTTATAAAAAGTGTGAAATAAATTTACTTTAAAGAATTATTTTGATCTGATAGCATTATATAAAGAGGTACATTGATAGCTCTGAAAGAAACCTCATGCTAAGAATTCATTTTTTTCCTTTCTTAGCTTCATAGCAGCTAAGAATATCATCATAAACTGAAACCACTTGCTGTTTACTGACTAACTGATGCTAATACTTTTCAGCATTCCTCTCAGGTTAGGAATCATGATAATTATGGAGTTGCTCAAGAAATTAATTCTATAGCTGCTGGCAAAATATTGAAAAACTGAACATACAATGGCAAATAGAGAGATTTACCTACAAACCAGTTCATTTTTTTTGTGATCAGGCTCAAAAATGTGTGTGTCAGGGACGTAACAGCACATAAAGCACTGCTTTGAAGAGACATTTTTACTGACAGTGTGACTAACAGGCGGAAATGCTTTCACCTTCAGCTATCAGTGGTCTGGTAATGGACATCTGATCTCTTTAATTAAATGTTTGGAAGCCAGTTACATTTACAATTGGCTTAATTAAAATTCACATTTTCGTGTTCAGGTCAAGTCTGGTTTTAAAATGTTACTCTGTTCCTAGACATGGGTATTTGGCGCCCCAAGAACTGTTTGTTTATAATGTTCTGATGCAGACAGAAGAACTCAAAAGCAGCACCATGAAAGTTAAAGTGAAGTGTTTGTCAGCTATAACAGCTGCAGCTGAATCGGATCTCCACAACCGTGTGTGGTGAATTCACCACAGTTAAGCATGGAGCCAAGGCTTTGGGTCACAAAAACCTCCAAATCCCTCTTTCCTCCACCTCCTTCTACTCAAGTGAGCAGTTCTGCCTCCTGTTTGCTTTTTAGAATCCTATTATATCAAATAGCAAAGGTAAACACTGCACTCACCCATCAGACAAGTGTTTTCTCTAATTATGCCTCTAATAAGAGCTGCACTAAAATTTCCATTCCTCTTCCTGTGTGCTTAGCAGTACTCTAGAAGCATGGAACAATATAAAAAGGCCTTTTGAAAAAAAAAAAAAAAATGAAAGTTTAAGTGATCTCAAGTGCTGAAATTAGATAAACTCCCACTGAAGAAGCTCAAACCCTCTGAATACCATTTCCCCTGCAGCAGGGATGGACTGGATGAGCTTCTCAGCTCCTCCCGTGTTTTTCTCATACCCCAATTTATGGAGGAAGTGCTTTGCTGTTCACAGGCGTTGATAGATTCGTAACCCCCGGCACAACGAGACCATACTGAGCACCATCTCCTGGGAATTTGCAAGCAAGGTGCTCAGAGGGGTGGACACCCACAGGTGTTCTGAGTTGGGACAGACAGGAGCAGCCTGTTGGATCCGTAATTCCTGGAAGCATGGCTGGAACAGGGACAGCACATCCCATCCCACGCAGCTTGTCCCATACAACAATCAACAATTTCTCCTTAGTAATTTTTCAATTTATATATATATATATATATGTATATGTATATATATATATAAACTCTATAGCTAATATTTTACACTTTAAAAAAGTATGTAGGCCAGGTCCAGCAATGTGCTGGGTCAACAGTGGATTAAAAGTCTCTGAAGTGCATACAGAGTAATTCAATCCATTTGATACTTTGAGAGGAAAAATTTTGATAGTATGCCAGCACCTTTGGTAAATGACATTAACAAAGCATTTTTACGTCAAATGCCACACCAGCATAAGTTCCCCCACAATCTTATTTTTTTTAATACATAGAATAAATAAATATCTATTTATAAATAAATAGATATTTCTTTTATGTGGAAATAAAATAATTTTTTCCTCAGATGAAAAAATATTCTGACAATACAAATAAGTCTTCCTTTATTTGGTTTAGCACGTGAGACTTGGTTTACTGGCTCAGTGCCTCTTCCAGTGGTCAGTTTGGTCAACGCATACCAAGAACTTTTAACAAAACCTCCCGTCTTTGGGCCCAATTAATATCATTATAATGTTGCTATGTGCCCATCTGTACTAAAAAGGCAAAATATATTCATTAATTTACTGTCTTTTAAGTGTTACAACACCATTAACTCGTTGAACTGGACTTTGTTGAAGAATCTGTAAGGACGGTTATGCAGGGTTTTCCTTGGCCACACTACAAAAACTCGTTAAATTACAATTCTGGTCCCTAATGGCTTGCTTCTTATCAGAGTCATGCCAGGAATTTGAGTGTGTTCAAAAGTCTCTTTGTATCTCTATTTACACTGCTTCTCAAGGCCCTAATTTATATATTTTGTTTTGCCTTTTTTAATAAATGTTGTGTTCAGAAATGCTGGGGTAGATGAATAACCAGATTTCACCCAGATGCTTGTTCCCAATCATGTAATTCAGAGTGCAGTATATAAGAGACACATGCACTCAGAAGCAAAACTGACTGCAAATGTTTTCCTAAAGCAGGCCCTTAATATCTACTCCAGAAATCTGCACAGTCCTCCTAGCAGGGTCTCCCCACCAAAACCAAAATTATTCCAATTTCATTTTCAGTCCCTCGTATAATCTTTTTTTTCCCAACTTTCTATCTTACTGCTGACCCTCATAGATCAGTTATAGAACACAGGCAACTATTTTTATCCAGAAAATATGCACTGCCAGAATTTCATACAAATATTTATAAGGACATGTTGCAAACAACTGAAACGTAGCAACTCAGCCTGCAAATCTAGATTTGTGAGTACCGTTCTGGAAACTTAGCTGCTTTAACTGATTAATCAGCCTTGTGACCCGACTCATAGCACTGGTCTTTATGTAGAAGCATGAACATAAATATTAACAAAGAGGCAATGCAGGAAATGGTTATAGATATATTGTTATCTATAGACAGACAGAAAACCATTTTTACAAGTGCAAATTAAAGCAAACCAATTCTTCTCTTCAGAATTGAATTCCTAATAGACAGTAATTTATAGCAAGGCATATACAGTAATGAAGAAACATATTAGCTTTGATATGAGAGTTTTGTAGCAGTTTTGGAGGTTATCTGAAAGATTACTTTGCATGCAACCTTAAAATGTTAATTCTGAATCTAAAAACCGTTCTCAGATTTATAATCTATCTGCAAATATGCTGTGCTTTTCAATTTAAAGAAGTTTCTCATTGCAAGAGTTGGAGCATATTTCCTCGGTAAGGTTACTAATTAATGCACAATTATTGCTGAGAGTCAGATTCCAAACTTCATAAAAACGAAGCTTACTTTAAATGAAATTTCTGAGTGTTCTACAGAGCTGTGCCTTGTCTCTGGAATAGGAAGCTGCATTGCTGAGAGATGTCAAGTGTTTGGAAAGTAACATGAGGAAGCCAATTTTTCTTATAGATGTCTGTCTTATACCCGCATTGAGATCCTCCAACAAGCCTGCACATTACAGCTTCCCGTGTCCTGAAATTAGGAAGCTGAAAGCACAGTC
This sequence comes from Eulacestoma nigropectus, assembly GCA_013397775.1. Classification (NCBI taxonomy): domain Eukaryota; kingdom Metazoa; phylum Chordata; class Aves; order Passeriformes; genus Eulacestoma; species Eulacestoma nigropectus. The sequence continues at coordinate 180,438 of VZTE01000369.1, read as the reverse complement.
AAAGCTGTACGTACTTTCCTCCAAAGAACTAGTAGGTATATTGAAGATTTTTGTCCTTTTACCGACTATCACACAGGTCAATTTATTCCTCCCAATTTCAATTTTATAAAAATTTTCAAACAGCTGCTTTTGGTGATGAAATCACTGTCTTATCCTGAGTTTCATAATATTGCTCTTTTCCACTTGATGCTATAAGTGATCAATAGGGTTTTTTATCCTTTTAAAGCCAGGATGTTGTCATCAGAGAAAGCTGCAGTTTAAGGCAACACATTCAAATCCAATACAGTGACTCAAAGGAACAAATGTAAGCAAGTGAATACATGCTCACTAGATTAAGTCCTACTCACTTTTACACTAGGGGGACAAAAATTCATTAGAAATTTGGTATGGATACAACTTTCTGTATATGTGTATGTTTAAATCCAATTTTTTCCCTATGTGAATAGTTTTACTACACATCTGTACCCCTGAAAATGGTGCTTATTTCTGTAAACATCTTGAACCACAGCTGCACATTGTCATTCAGGAACAGTCTGGAGGAGAATTGTAAATGTTAATCTCATTATAAAGTCTTTCAGCCAAAAAGCATTTTATAGTAGGCCTCTAAAACATTTCTAAAATTCAATATGCTGCTATGCTATTTCCTGTAGAATCATCTTCATTCCCCCTCAGATTTCAGAGAGCTCTCTCTGGACAGTAATCTTAGAAGTTGTCCCCAGTTAAGTGACTCTGTGCACCAGTGGATCCACCCACAGACAAGCAGCTGCATAAGCAAATAGTTCCAAACTTTGTAACAAATACAGGAAGCAATTTTACCTTGTCTGAAGCACAGCAAGGTCTAACAAAGGATTTGCCATTCATTTTTCCTTTGTACCACTTCTTAACATAACTTCTGGCGTAGTTGCATGGAATTTTCAATCTAATTTTCTCTTTCCGTTGGCGTATTTACAGGAAGCAAAGGAGTAATCCAGCTGAACAGTACTAGCTGCAGTTTAAGAACTAAGAGCACGTATGTCTTGCTGAATGAAGATAGCTGAGTATTCCCACTGGGAAAGCAACTCAGCTCCTGGAATTCACTCTGAAGCTGGCAGTGAAAGACGGATAGAAGAAAGAATTGCTGTTTGCATCAGAGAGGCTTCTGCCCTCCAGAACACCCATGGCTTGCCAGTTTATTCAGACTAAGTCCCAGCAACCTCAGTGCCCCTTCTCATGGAACCTACTCCTCACCAGTGACTCAATCTGAATAACAGGAACATGAAGAAAGAATGAAATTAGCATGAGTAAGATCCTGTTCCCCTTGAAAGCGACTGGTTGCCTTCTTAGTGGCTTCCATGAAGCTATGACCTTTTTTGCCTTCTGTTTTCATGATTAGCATAAAAAAACCCCCAACATTGTAAAGCTGCAATAAAAGACATAACTCAATATCACATGATTTTTCACAATTTAGGAAGATGATCTGGCAGCTGTGAAAAGGAGTGCTTGAATAGGCTCCAAGTAGAAGACACCTTTATAAAGGGTATTTAGGCAGGGTTCTACAATCCTATTTGCTGGCCATTTACTTGGCTGGTTTTTATCTATGATTTGATGACCTGGCCTTTATGAATTATGTTTTGCAAGTCTTTTTTACTATTCAAGTCTCCTTCCTTTTCTGGAAAGAACAGCTGAGATTCTCCTCCAATGGCTTATTCTTTAAAATTGGTGCTTAAAAGTACCAGCAGCTTTTAAGGGGCTTGAAATAGCTACAGGTGTGCTCACTGCTTTGTGTATTGTCAATTTGTAATTTGGTGAGGATAAGAAAGATACTTATTATTGCAATAACGTGGCTCTTGAAGGCATGGGCTTCTTCACTTAATAAAAGAACCAAGTCAAGAAATCAATACATGATTCATACCAGTAACAATCTATTTAATATAATGATACTGAGTTGCTACCAGAAAACATGGTTATATGATGTGAAATACTAAAGGTGATAAATAAAATCTATATTTTATTGTATACAAGAAATTCTTTTACTTGTTTATAATGACTGTTGCTTGAATAGAGTCAGAAAACGGAGTGCAGCTGTTTTGTTACTGAATCACACAAACCTGCCAGGGAAACTTCTAAAAATTGAGTTAATATATTTCAAATTTTGCTTAGCATGTGCATATTTTTGCTTCCCTACAAAATGATTTTGTTTAAATTCAGGCACCTTCCAGTAGGACTGGAAATTTAAGACTCGTCACTTATGATTACATACAGAGCATGCATATTTTTGTAGCAATCCAGAGATGCAAGCATAAACATTTTTTGACTCCTGCACAGAAATGTGATTTTTTTGTGGTAATGAAAAATGAACAGTAAAAGATTGTACTGGCAGCCCTTCCAATGGAAGTAATTGGTACGATGGCATGGCCCAGCTGGTATCTGGCCTCTACAGACTGGGGAAGGACGTTGTAAGAAATGACAGAGGCAAAGAGTACAGAGAGAAAACCGGACAGAGACATCCATTACAACACCATAACCATGCGATATTAAAAGGAAAGGTAACTAATACTTTAAAAGTGTCAGAAAGGTCTATGCTCCGGTAATATCTCTGCAGAGCTAGCACAATATAGCTTTAGACTCACATAAGCATATATATACACACCTTTCTAAATATGGCACTTCTGCTCTAACTCAATTTTAAAAATCTTGCAAGCATGAAGATGCTCTAAAACATGTTGGGCCAGGTTAGGGAAGAGAAGTTGACCAGGACTTTTTCCTTATTTTATTTCACAGGACTCAGCATGGGCAAGGCAGAATGTGTACAATTGCAAACTACTTAAATATTCCCCACAGATCTATTTTAAGCACTCATATTTCAATCAATGGTTCAGAAGGAAGCTGCAGTATAAACACATTCCATTCAACCAGATTTGCATATTGATGTCAGTAGTTTGAATCAAACCAATTAGACCGTGTAGTTATCTATGGAAAACATATGGCAGACTGATAAAAACCCAGTTCTATGTTTAAAATCTACAGTATTTCATTAGCATAGCAAAAAAGCAGCTGAAGGAGGGTGCTATTTTTCATGGACTAGACAAACTGATACAAGAACTTCTTGGGCTGGATCCTCAGCTGGTAAAAAATCACTCTGAATACAGTGGTGAATTGAAATGGAACTAGTCAGTCTGAAAGCAAACACATGCTCATGCAGACATTGAATCAAGCACTGATTTCTCTTTGTTCTCAGTTCCTTAGCTGTGAAACAGGGCTATCCCATTTTCTCACCCATTCTTATTTCAATTAGAGCAGAAGTTCTTCAGAAAGGTCATTATCTCTTACTTTGCTTAAAAAAAAACCCCAAAAAAACCCAAAATTGCAAAAGGCCCATCTATGCTGAGCTACTGCCCTAACATGAATAATGGCAGCAGCACCTCACCCTTTTTATCTCTAAGTTTTCCCTTTCATGATGGCCTAAAAGCTTTTCTTATCTCATGTTTATCTTCAGCAATAAATCATGTTTTCATTGCATCTCTGCCTCATTGGGGTGCAAACAACAGAACAAGACAAATTAAACTGTAAAACAGTGGCTGAGGAAAGAAATAAAGAAGGACAGATAAATGAATTCATGTGAGAAAGACAACATTGATTCTAAACACCATCTTTTACTGTTGCTGCTTCTCATATTAAAAAGAAAAAAAAATCAACTCCTTTGAACAGGCAGTGATTTAGCTATAAAAATATCTGATCTGCACAACATGACTAATCATCTCATCAGCACCATGCTCAGATCGGTATGTTCTCCTGGCAATAACTATATGCTAAGCATTTAAGCTCGTCCTAATAATATGTCCATGGCTCCTAGACTGCTCTTTTACTGAATGAAGCATCCACAGGATTTGTTAGGTGACATCATTTACAAACAATGGCATTGCTGTCTAGAATGAATATCAATTTAGGAAAAAAAAATGAATACCCCATCATCTATTTGAAATTCAGGCTTAGCACTGTATAACGTAACAATATATGCTAATTTCTCCCCCCTCCTACACATTCTTCAGCAAATAAGTCACATTCTTCAGCAAGTAAGTTAGTTCACTGCAGATAATTTATTCCACAACTACTGAATCATGAAATGCCAGGATACGTGACCATGGATCAGGACAACATAGTAATTTTTTTATTATTATTTTCATACACTCCCCATACATATGATTGTATTAAAAAAGGAATATACTGGTATCAAAATAATCCACATCTAGACAGCAGTCAGAGTTCAAGGAGAAAGCAAAATGTTGCCTTTTTCTCATTGGTATTCATATAGCAAATGCTGAGGCAAGAAAACTCTGCTAAATGTTGTCCTGTCTGTGAACCCTGAAATAGCTTCAGTCCCTCGTGAAGATTTTACTAAGTTTATATGAATTACGTTCAAAAGCAAGGTTAGTAATAAAAATAAGTTTTGGAAGCATTAAAACACTTCAGTTAAATTAAAACCTACCACTTAAATGATGAAGTTAATTAAGAATCACAGAAATCTCTACTGATACCCTAGAAAAGAATGTCTCCTTCTGCATATTCAAATCAAATACTTTTTCAGACCAAGCAGTTTCCTTTAGAAATCAGAATACATTTAGAAATAGAATTGTTTCTGTTGGAAAAGGCCCTTTAAGAACATCAAGTTCAACCATTAACCAAGCACTGTCAAGTCACTGCTAAACCATGTCCCCAGGTGCCTCATCCACATGGTTTTTAAATATCTCCCGAGAGGGTGACTCAACCACTTCCCTGGACAGTATATTCAATCTTTAATAGCTCTTTCAATGAAGATGTTTTCCCTAATATGCAACCTAAACCTCCCCTGCCACAGCCTGAGGCCGTTTCCTCTCTGTGATGGATGCTCTCGACTCCTTAACCAAAGTAGTTTGGTAGAGTCTCCAAAGGATGGAAACACCTGAGCTGTAACTGGGCCAAGAACTTCTTTAGTTCCAGCTTGTTCTCTGCAAACCACAAAGAAGCAGAGTGACCCGTTGAACAGCTACCTAAAGAACTGAAAGTACTGGACACAGAAGAGTCAAAATCCTGCATGGAACTATCCATGTGGCTCAAGTGCAGGTGTCTGCTTAACAACTTTCCAAAAAAACAAACTTGGATGCTTATTCAAGGTTGCTTTAACCTCTTGAATCTCAAGCAATTGATGCTCTGAAAGAAAAGTGCTAAATCCTCTGCCTCCAAGAAAAAAAGAATAGCAAATTTTATCCCAGGTGCTTATTGGTCCAATAGATTGAATACTTACACAATTGGTTTGTTTTGGTGTTGGTGTGTAGTGTCTATCGAATTTAAAATTCACTTAACACTGAATGAACTGAAAGAGCAGAATAAGTTACCTAACAAGCAATCAGCAGTGATTGAGGATGGGTATATTGAGGTTCTGGGAGTGACCCACATCTCTTTTGTGGTATTTAATATCTTTGAAGGTAGCAGAGTGGTAAAGAACAATAACAAAACTGTTGTATAGACTGGCTTGGATTAGTGGTTAGGCTGTGACCATTTTAATTTGTCTAGAGGGAACGGTATACAGCTGGGAAAAAAGGGAAAGCAATCCAGGTAATGTGGACTGAATTTAGAAAACAGTAAATCCAGAAGTGAGACTTTGAAGTTGAATGTCAATAAATTTAAGTTGGGTTAGTATAAAATTTCAAATGAGTTGTGTCTTCAAATTTGAAACTGTCTTCTAGTAAAAGCTGTAAATTCTTTCTTGGGCACTTTAAAATCAAGATGGGCTCTCTTTTGTATTTTTGCTTTAGTCCTATACAAAGTAATAAGCCTAGTAAAGGAACAACCAGGTGATTCAGACAGGAGTTCTGCCCCAGCTCTTGCCTTTGCTACAATGGGTGAACTACTGCATCCCTCCCATCTCTGACTCTATCACTGCAACTTCAGAAACACGTGGCTTAAGAAGTTCAAGAGTCTGTCAGAACTCCATCTCATTGAATTATCAAAATCATTTTTTATTAACAACACAGCTTCCCACTTCAAAAGCTCTCCCATATCTGAAGACAACAATTTTGCATTCTTAGATTAAAAAGAAAAGCCAGAATTTTATCACTTCAACTGAGGATGCAAAGAGAAAACATAATTATATTTAAACATATTAACAGGCAAACATTCAATGGAATTATTTTAAACGTGTATGTAGAACAAGGAGAGGCATCAGTTTGGTATTTTTTTCCTGGAATAAAGTAAATATATTAAGATCAAATACAATTATTAATCTGAAATCCTTCTTTCATAATTTTTCACCAAGAAAACAAGAAAGCAAAAAGGAAAAAAATCCAAGAAACTTATTACTTTTTCACTGCACACTTTATCAAATACACCTTTCTAAAATCTTGTACCCCTCAAAGCAATAGCACTTGTTTACTTTGAGTGTTAGTATATAAAAACTTGCAGCAAAGGTGAATTTATTGCAGACTAATATTTACAAGGCCATGTGCTGTCCTTGTTCTCTAAAAGAAGAATTTGATGTCAATAGAAGTTAAATTGAAGGTCACTTATGGCTCAAATTGCTGCTGATGCTATGTTGTGGGGATTTACTTCTACATCGTTGACCTTTGCTTTCAAAGTCTTATTTCTTGATCATAAAAAAATAAAAAAAAATAAAAAAAATTCAAGGCTGTTACTTTAAAATGTAATGTACAAGGTGTTAAGCTACAGAAGTTATTCTCCATTAATGAAAGGGGAAGGAGGGGGAGAAGGAAACAAACAAAAACCCCTCAACACCTGAAACCACTAAGCAAGTCTCAAATGGGATTGACTTGTATAAAAAAGGCAGTGGCTTTAATTTCAGGTTCAGACACAGATAATGAGTAATTAATGTTCTCTAAATTTCCACAACAGCTCATAATTTGTCTCAGTTATGGCAGAGTATGTCATACCTCCCATTTCATGGATTCTTGGATACAGTGCAATGTCACTGCTAAGGCCACTTCCCTGTGCCACCATCCAGGAGCCACTCTGGCAGCCACCCTCAAAACAAAACAAAAGTCACAGTGACCTGACAAGTCCCCACCTGGCTCCCTGCACACCCCACACTCACAGCCAAACTAGGTTTCCTTACCAAGTTTCCTGTAGCAGAGTCTTAGATGTCCAGATCCCTCAATCAATTTAATTCTGATGCAATAACTAAAAAAAAAAAAAAAAAAAAAAAAAAAAAAAAAAAANTTCCAGAATAGCTGAAAAATGCAGGCAGGCAATAAAAAAAACAAAAAAACAAAAAACCAGCTCTAGCTGATGCCTCTGTGGAGGGACTTGTAACTCCTCGGATTTTATCCCCTCACTGTCCTAACTCTGGGAAAGTCTGGAGTTCTCAGCTCCTTCTGTGGCTCTCAGTGTCACTCACCTGGCTGAGCCACAGGTGCCCTTTCTTATCCAAAGGGTGACAATTCACAGCCTCTTGTCTCAGCCCCCTCCCAGAGCTCACCCTGCAGCTGCAGCCCGACCCACATGGATTCCTCAAGAACCACGATGTATTCTGAAAATGCGACAGGGGTGTTGTCAGGTGCTTTCAAAGAATCCAAGGCAAGCAGTAGTTGATGCAGGTCAGACAGAGCATTCAGTCGGGTTGGTGGAGGGAATTGGGAGGACAAGATTCCCAGCGATGCTGAATGCACAGTTTGAGCACTGCTACAATAGAGGCTCTGTTTAATGGAAATACCTTTGGATATCTGCGGCAGCTGCTGCCTTGAAGTGCTTTTTGCACTCTTCTTTTCTTGGAAGTTCCTTCCCCACCCTCTCTGTTGGAGCTCAGCTCTCTGTAGAGCAGCTGCTGAACGGCAGAATTTATAGCTAAGGACATTAAGTAAAATCAGAATTTATTTCAGATACCCTCCTGTTCTATGCTGCAAGTGGTGGAAGCTCAGACATGTTTGGGAAGGAATATGATGGAACTCACAAAGTGCTGCCCTCAACAGAATTAGCAGAGTCAGCAGCTCCCATATCTGGTTCCACATCCACATATGAGGGTAAAATTGAAAAAATGAGTGCAGTCCACCTTCAGTGCATCATTAATGTTTTAGTCTCAGCTGTGATGGGTTAAGCTCATTGTTATTCTTCATTAAAATATCTAGGAGTAGTTAAGTATGGTTTAGAATTGAATTTATGGAGTTTTGTAGCCTTTTTCTTTCTATTTTGTACATAAGCGCCTTGAGTCTTAGATTATTTATTTTTTAATTTGCATGTTAACACTTTTTTGGGGTGTTTGTTTTTTCTTTCCAGTTTTTGAAAGGCAAGCATACATGAAAAAATTACAAAGTGCAGTCTTATCTTCATGGAGCCAGCTGATCAATACAAATGGGAGCATGAAGTGTCTCAAGGGCAATGATCTCTGATAGGTGCCTTGAGATAAGCTATGAAAACTGAATCAGCAGCTCCTCCTGTTTCTGCCCTAATTGCCTGGAAAGTGCATCAACAAAGAGCATCAGCATCTGCTGGCTTTGGAAATCATTCTCCCAGAGAGGAGGAAGCAGTAAACTTCTACTTATATTTGCAGACAAAGCCCATAGATAGTTCAAAATGAAAGATACCATCACTTTAGCTCTTGCTCTACCTATGGTTTCAGAAAAGTTAGGAAATCTGCCTGTAACATTACTATTTACATCAAGCAGAGACAAGGGTATTGTGCTGCCCTATTAACTTGATTAAATTATATCAATCAATGCACTGAAAACAGACACGCAATCAGGTTCTTGTTGCATAGTATGTCCCACGGTTTTAACCATCTGCTGCATTCAAACACGTGTGGCAGAATTTAAAAATGAAATGACCAGCTAATTGTTTTAGGACATATTATCCAAAATGTCTGATATTCATGATGCAACAAGATTAGAAAGAGATAAAGCAGAAGCTGTTTGTCCCCCCTGTCATGGGAAAAATCAAGTGTAGCAAACATTAGAAAATTTCGTAGAAACATCTTGTTTTTAACAGCATAAATAGGCACGTGCATGAATTCCCCCCTGCCCTGTGAATGTGAGAAAAACAGTGGATAGATGTCGAGTGTGACACAGAGACAACTAACAGCCATTGAGTACTCTTGTCTCAATACACTTTTTAAGCCTCTGGGCCTTTAAAACTGGTGGAAACATATATTTTCCCTCTCGATGTTTTATTTTGGAATTGGCAAGAGATAAAAACAGTGAAACAGCTGTGGCTCAAGCTAATGAATATTAATTTTCCAATACAATCACTTGTCCATGCATACATTCATGCTTTTGGTTGCACTGGTTTTTTGCACTGTTCTAAAATATGCTTGAATAAGGCAATGTCTAAAGAGTACATGCAGACAGAATGGGAAGTATCTCTTAAATCCCAGACTGTGAGATACAGGACAGAAACACAGCAAGGAAATCAAAGAAAACCCCTCTATGGAGTGTCTGCAGGTAGTTAACCTGCTAATTACTCACCACACATGGAGGTACTAATGGCACTCCCAGGACAGCAGGGCTGTTCATCACTCACCAGCTCTACTGCTCCACAGCCCTGCTTTCCTGCCACAAAGGAATGGAGCATAGCCCAACATGACAATTCACAACGCTGTGTTTGAGCAAAGAACAGCGTGAGAAAGCATCTCTACCCAAAAGACACTTCTTATCTGAAGGTATCTGAGATTGCAAACAGTGAAATGCCCCTTGGCATTTCGGATAACGCAAATGTACATGAGCACGTGTAAGAAGAACCAGTTCCAGGCCCTGTGCTGGACTTCAAAAATTTGCAGTTAAATTTAACTTTCACACCTACCTACCACCATCTAACTACCTCAGATTTAAAACAATGTATTTCCAGGCAGAAACTTTGGATAACTAAAAGGAACCTGATTGTGAATGTTGACTTTGACTTAAAGAAAATAAGTATAATAAAAAAATTCCTGTCAACTGACATGTGTAAATATCGATTCTACTGAAAAGAAAATACATTTAAAAATGAATGTTCTATGCATCTAACAGAGTTGTAGAAATATTTTTTCATTGCTTATCTTAGTCATGCAGTTTCCCACAACCATTTTAAAATTGGCCAGATCCCTAAAAAGTCTAGTAATTTAGAAGCAATTCCTATTTATTTTTAGGTCAAATCTCTGTAACTGCCCTGTCCTTCAACACTTTAATTAGAGAATCCCAGCCAACGAGCAAGCTTTACTTGCATAAGAAATGCAATTGATTTAGCTATAAGTCAGCATCGAATTTGTATGAGGTTTTTATCCTTGCTTGCTTTTATGTAGTCCTCTGTGATAGCCTGTGCTCTGACTGAAGAGGTTACAGGGAAAGCTCTGTGTTTAATGCACTAGGATGAATAAAATTAGAAACATCTGGTGAAAAGACACCTGACTGAACACATGCAGCAAGCACTGAAGTCTTGCCTGAGGAAACTGTTCTGTGAAGAGAGATTCTCTCCACACTGTATCCCTATCACAGAGCACTGATGAAGCCAAACTGCTTTGCAATACTCATGGTAACTTTTTAATAGCAAGGCTTTGCTAAATCAAAATATTCTAATATGGTGGGCAACTGTCAAACAACCAAATACAGCTGACATTATGCTGTTGGGTAAAATTTCCACTTTGCTGTTTCTTTCATTTACTCCCTGAATACATGGCATGCCAGTGATCAAAGAGGCAATGTTGTATTCTATCCTATTTAAAAGAGGGGTGGAAATCTGGTCTCTCCACCAATAAATTCTTGGCATACTTCTCTCTTTTTATTTTCTCCTGGATTTCTTTCCATGTTAGCCATTCCCCTATTAAGTTGCATTGTTTCCCAGATATATTTATAAGGCTCTCTCAACAGGTCATTGAACTCCATTAGGCTGCTGTTCTACCTCTTTTGCAGTTTATTGATGAAAATATTAACTAATACTGAAAACATTTACAGATCATTTGATACCTGCTTTCCTGAGCCTATATGTCAGACTCTCTTACAGCACATCAAGAATATCTCCTGGAAAAAATATTTCTGCCTTGGTAACAACAACATCAATAGTTGGAGGTCTTCATTCAGTAGGAATATGCCACAGCATATGTTCAGTTTGATCATCACTGCTTTGACCTTATTATGCTGTATCTCATTATTAACTTAAAATGCAGTATCCTTCAGCATATGGTGCACTAAGGCTTGCAGAAGAGAGGGAGAATTCGGGACTATGTCCTTTATACAGCAGCACATTTGTAATATCTGAAGGCACAGAAATGAACCACATTGTCTTTCAACAGCAATGCAACATGGACCTGTCATCAGTGCACTACAATGGACGTGAATGCAGACATTTCCAGCTGAAACCAGCTGCAACAGCCATGGAAGGGCTGGGAGTTTGTGTGCGGTGGTGCAGCTGTTGGGAATAGAGGATGGACATCAGGCAGTGTTACAGGGATAATACATCTCTTGTCTTTACCTAATTTTCTGTCTACTGATGACAATAGGAATAAAGGAAAAAAAAATATCCCCTGAAACAAGTACCCCCCAACCGCCCATTCTACTCAGCTCTAAAAATAACACATGCAATGAATAGAGGCATTTGTTCATTAACTTCCTTTTCATCTGGTACAATCTTCTCCCTTTGATATTGAAATGTGGATGAATTTATCATGGTTTTAAAGAACAGAAGAAATAGTAAAAAATATTCCGATGGTTATCCTGTTTTAAATACAAAGATGATCACTAAGGTGCCACTGATGCCTTTTCACCATTTTATGTTTTGACAGAAGTCCCTCTAGCTGCAGAAAGGTAATTCATTTCCAAGCTCTATCAGTTCTCACTTTCTTGTCAAATTTCCATAGAGACAATACACTGTGGTGCTGGTTTTTATGACATGAATCTCTTCCACTAGTAACTATGCTGAGAGAACAAACTTATTTCACACAGGCCATCAATCAGTCTTTAGAGAGCAAAACCTCACAGTTACTGCTTTGCCAGTCTGGCCTGTAAGTAGTGATTTAAGGAAAAAATGTGGAATAACATTCGCAGCTCCCTGGGCCAGCCAAACTTCAATTGAAAACAAGCAGAAAATATTTCCTAAGAAAAAGCATTGATCAAGGATTCAGCAGAGCTAGTTTTCTCCTGTCTGTCAGTTAGCTGCACAGTAATTCTTATTTATCTTATCCATTAACAGGAGCAGTCATTCACACATTTCTATCAGCAACAGCATTACAAGATATAAGTAAGCTGATATAAGCCTGACGTTTTCCAGAGGATATGGGGAACAGAAGGTTGTTTACTAGACTTTGGTATCGATAAAGACATATTCCCAATATTCTATTTTAGTCTTATGGGATGCTTAACCATCTGTTAAAGCACAAGCTGATGCAACACAAGTGATTAAAAAAAAAATTAAAAATTCCAATTTGCAGCATCAGAAGCTTTAACAATGTTTTGGATCACTGCATTTCCATCACACTGTAAATCCTGTGTTTCTATAATGAAGAAGGCCATTGGCAGGATTGAACAATATCCAAATCCATGCAAACAGATGGGGTGCAGCTGAAGGTCCCAAGGAAGCAGACTTTCATAGGGCATGGTCCTCAGGGACTATGACTGGAGAAAGATACATAACCCATTTTTAAGACAAAGGAGCTAGTTATGGGAAACATCAATCTGTGGGAAAATTATGCAGCAAGTCTTCCTCAAAGCCATTTCTAATCACAAGAAGAGAAACAGGAAAAGTGACAGTGAAAATACAAAGTCCAGCTGGTGGCCAGTTGTGGCAGGACCTCTCAGGGACTGGCACTTCAATACCAGGCCAAATATTCCTCGAGTTTTTTATTAACAGCCTGGATGGTGAGCAAGGGAACACCCAGCTTGTAGATGGTACAGAAATGGGGGTAGTAGCTGATATATTGAGAGTTGTTACCTCCTGATTGGCACTTGAGACTTCAGCTGGAGTATTTTGTCCAGAGCTGAGCTTGTCAGACAGTGACACAATGCAATGAGTGCAGCACAGCCAAGATGATCAGGGGCCTGAAGCAGAGAATATGGGTGTGTTTAACCTTAAGAATACATGAGCATGGAAGCACTTGCACCTGGCAGCACTTGTCCCAGTGCTTCAGCTTTCAAAGTGTGTTTTCATTATTAAACCTGTAGGGTCTTGTCTGGCTATGAGCTATTTTGGTATCCACAGCAGCATTCTGCCCATCAAGAGAAATGTCACATCAAGGAGGAAGAGCAGCAATTACATTCTGAGGGCAAGTACCCACAACAGTAAGAAACGGTCATCCTCATACTAACTTTACCAAGAGTATACTTATTGCAACTAATAATAGAGGTGTATTCTCTGAAATGTAAATATGATATTTCTTAAACTGTAATAAATGCTATTCAGCAAATCAAGCATGTTGCATGTCAGTCTTCACAGCTGCCAATAAAAGTGGAAATTACTGGAAACAGACATTATTGCTTTTTGAATAGAATTGTGCATAACACTGTTTAACAGACACAGGATGATGATTATTATAGGTTGGGCAGGCTAAGCTAAATCTCAGTTCTTGCTGCTTCCATGCCAATTTACTTTAGATCTCTTACTGTAAAAGCCCTAACAGGAACAGTACCACAGAATCAGCAAGTATCCCCTCTGTTACACCCAAAGAGATCCAGATTCTGGTGCTGAAACATGAAGGTGTTGCAAGCGCACATTTGAGCCCTCTCACAAAGGCACGAATGAAATGGGCTCACTCAGAAGGGCCCTACTGACTGTGCCCAGCATTCCTGACCCCTTGCTGCCCCGGCGCTCTGGGGAGGGCACAGGCACCCCAGCACTCTCCCACCTGCCTTCATTACCTCCTGTCTGTCAGCAGCTCAAGTTGCTTTCAAGTTATGAAGATCCATTATCTCTTCCTAAGAGCACTGCAGACAAAGCCACAAAGGGCATGGCTATCCATGCACAAGCCTCACAGGAAGCAGTGCATAACTAGAGGTGAGGCTGAAATTGTGTATAACTCGAAGGGATACAATCCTGTAATATAGAGGATATTTGCCTACTTCTTCTTATTGGGGACAGAAGCCTAACTAGATGACAGACTATTTATAAAATTAGCTCTTAAGGTACTCTATATTTGAGATTTCTTCTTAAAATGTATCTTAAAAAAAACCTTGGAAACTGTCTAAGCTCTAATTTTAGACTTTATATGATCCCAAATACAGACCACCTCAAAATGTCTTATTACTTAAATTGGGCCACTGCCATAATAAGCCTTCCTGTAGATAAAATGGAGAAGAGGAAAGATATTTCCTATGTTTAGCAGAAGTTTTCACTCACTCAAAAATAGGTCTTTGCTTCTGAATAACCTCAGAAAGTAAATATACATAAAACAAAACGCATTAATTCTGTAGGAAAACTGAAATCATCCATATCTAACATGTGCAGCTGTTTTTGGATATTGCAAATCAATTTTCATTAAAAAAAGGAGAAAAAAGACATTTTGGTCTCTCATGATTTTCATCTACATACATCAGCTTCAAACTTGAGAACTGGAAAGAAAGCTGAATACCACATGTTAGTTAACATATTATCTGTGGCTCAAATTGTTCTGTCGTGATCTGCTCACTGGACACCACACAGTCACCTTCATTGTAAATTATGGTATTTTGGCTATATTTCCTTTTTTTTTTTTTTTTTTTTTAAATTTATAGTACCCCTTTG
>VZTE01000369.1:150151-165781 GCA_013397775.1 Eulacestoma nigropectus | reverse complement strand
TTTTTTTTTTTTTAAATTTAGATGACCACCTTGGACAAGTGAACAGCCTTTATCTTCTGTTGGAAGAGTAGTTCAGTGCAGTCACACATACAAAGTTGAGGACAATGACAAGTTTATTCCAATATTGTTGTCCCACCTCTTTCAGAAAAGAACAGTTTGCAGTTCCTGTTCGACCTGCCAGAAAATCAAAACGAAAATGATTCTTACTGGCATGGCTTTCTCTGGGTTTAAAAATCCTACTTTTTTATAAGTGTATTTTTGATATATACTTTAACTGTTGCTAATATAGGAAATTATGAGGCAGATTTTTAATTTCAAGTACTTTAGTTGCATTATCTTGGCTGATCAACAAGCCTTTAGAAACCTGGCTATCTGACCATTCAGTCTGCTCTGTTAAGTGCCTTACCGCATAATCCTTAGCTGAATATTGTGTGGTAAGTACAACACTAACAAAGCAGGTCACGTAATTTTACACAAACATCATTTTCTAATCATTCTTCACATCACCGTGAAGTCCTAAGATCAAGCCCAGACAGTTAAATCTGCAAAACTATAACAAGAGCACGACAGGGCAGAGAGAGAATGAACATCAGACTGCCCCCAGCTCTCTGCCAGGGGCTCCACAAACACCATGCCCAGGCTTCCAAGTGAAGCAAGGGCCAGAACCCTTTCTCCTTTCAGCGAGAGCATCACCAGCACGGAGAGCTCCCTGCGCCTCTGCACTGCGGAGATCCAGGTGCAGGACAGCTGCATCACGGAGCGCAGCAGCTGAGACAACATCCATTACCTCCTCCTGTAACAACAGAACATTTTGCTTTCCACCCCGAGGGTCATAATTCGCAGTTATTGCCACACTGAGATTTCTGCTGCAAGTGTTTGGAAATATAGCTTGCATATAATGAGTTCTGATACCTTAGTGAGGCTCCTCCAGGACTCCCAACAGTACAGCATGCCCTCCAGCCATTCCCAACAGCTTCCCAGAGCTACGGATCCTACAGCGTGCAGGGTTTCATTCTCACCTCACCTCCGTGTGCCTGAAATCAGTGCATTGGTGCAGGGGGACCAGGCAGCTCCAACTAAAGGTAGCTATAGAAAAACAGAATCATTGAGGTTGGAAAAGACCTCCAAGATCATCAACCTTCAACCAAATACCACCATGCCCACTAAACCGTATTGTCAAGTGCCACTTCTACTGGTTTTTTTGAACACTTCCAGGGATGTTGACTCCACTTCCCTGGGCAGCCCATTCCAATGTTTAACCACTCAGTGAAGAAATTTTTCCTAATATCTAAGCTGAACCTCCCCTGGTACAACTCGATGCCATTTCCTCTTGTCCTGCCACTGCTTGCCTGAGAGAAAAGACCAACCCCCACCTTGCCACAACTTTTCAGGTAGTTGCAGAGAGGAACGAGGTCTCCCCTGAGCCTTCTTTTCTTGTTACTGAACAACACAGCACCTTCAGCCCTATGCTGCAAGTAAGGGCAGCTTTGCTGTGGCTTGGTGCTTGCTCACCTTTGGGGAGGGCTGTCAAACAGAGCTCTTCTCTTGCCACAGTACAATCCCCTCCCTGCTCACTGCTGCCCTCAGCTACACTCTGGACAAGAGCAAGACTGACACTTCTCTTGACTGACAGTGCACCTTCAGACTCCCAGGTATCACCGTTTAGCTGTTTTCTGAACACAGTGCTAAATGCCATCATTACCTCCTGAATTCAAGGGAACTGAAGGGGAAATCCTCTCCTCCATCTTCTAGGGATCACATCAGCACTACAGGAGACAGGAGAGAGAAAGATGAGGAGAGAAGAGCCCCATGAATTTGATTTCTATTCTATCTCCAAGATAACAGCCAGTGCTGTATGAGTTGCAGGAGAGCACAGCAGGGAAGAAAGTGAGCATACCTGAAATTCCATTAAAAGACACTGGCACAAAAAAGATGGTATTTTATTGACACTGGTGTTCTGTCCTGATTTCATTTTTCTTTTACTTTGGGAAGCTGCTCTTTGCATATTGGAAAGTGAACATAGTGTGAATATTTGCTTTCTTACCCTTCCGGTATATGAAGGTTTCTTGCATCTCTTCATTTTTGGAAAACATTTTAAAGCAGGAGTGCTATAGAGCTGTCTCTTCCCAGGAGGCACAGTTCTCCTTTGTTAGAATACATGCTGGGTGTTTTTTCCAAGAGTAGTGAATGGAATGTAACCTACAACATCTGCTAATGGCTGGAAACCTACTGTGCCTCTGAATTAGATTCCTATGATAGACGAGAGGTGCCTGAAAGAGGCTGTTAAAATGGTCCAGCTATTATTTTTTTAATTTACAGAGGTAGCATACACAGTTCTTCAGATATATTCTGGTAATTTGTTTCTGGAAAGAGGTGAGACAGGTACAGAGAAGATGAAGGCACAGGGAAAGGAGTGCTCATGACTATTTCAGTATCTAATTTTACTGCCACACCCTAGCAGGATCTACAACAAGGAGCTGCCCTTGCAACAAGGCATCACCTAAAAGGCAGCTCAGTCCCTGGCTCTTGGACACCTCTATCTCCTTTAGTGGGCTCAGAATACTGAATTCCTCTGTTCAGTCTTCAAGGTTCCTCCCAATTTTCAAACCCATTCAGTCAGTAAAGTAGAAAAAAATAAAGCAATTTTGTCCAACAGTTGCTGGGCTTTCTAGGAGCCTGCCAATCTGCTGTGGTTCATAGAGCAGGCAGAAGATTGTTTAGCTCTGAAAATTTTTATATTCCCATTTATGTTTTTATCCTGCAAGAATTATATACTATGGAATTTTCACCAAAATCCCACCATAAACCCCCCAGAAAACTTGAATTCTAAACAAAATACAGACCCATAACATGCGCATTGTACAGTGCATTTTTGAGGAAGGCAGTAGAATTTGCTGACTGGGATTTTAAAAAAAACAAATGAACAAACACCACAACAAACCACAAAAACAACGTCCCTCCCTACCCCTCCACAAACAAATAAGTTCTAAAGCTTGGTACCAATACCCCCATCAACTTCAGCCATAAATAAAAACTGAGTGAGGGACAGACACAACTCTAAAAAAAAAATTTTCCACAAATAATTTCAAAAATTTTAGCATAAGAGATCACTAGATGCCCTACACTTGGATGCTATGGATATAAGACTGATTTTCTAGGAATTTTCAATCTTTCATCTAGAGGAACACTCAGAGTCATGCACTCCTTCAAGTCTTCCTGTTTTTTCAGCCTTATCCTCCCCAGGCTCGATCCTCTCTGGTAGAGACTCGCTTGTGCCAAGGTGTAGCAATCAGATGTTCTGCAAATACAAAGAGATGAATCCTGTGCACATTTTCATTCCCAGTTCCCCAGTTTGTACCAGCAGAAGTGTGTCTGCAATTTCCACTAGTTCCATTAATCTGGATTTCTATAATAAGTAGAAGATAAGGCATACAAATTAAGTATTTGAAACTATGGGTTCCAAAGTTTGATTTTTTTCAGCTGAAGTAAGCATTTCCATGCACAGCTGTTTGGCCTCCAAACATCTTAATTAAAACCTTTTGGGAGGATAATAACATTTGCCATTCAATCAAACACTGGAGAATTTTACAGCTGATACCAAATGTTGTATGATGAACTTGGAGTTGAGTTTCAAAGCATCACTGGCAGTAATGACAATTAGGGACAGAGCTGATCTAAAACGCTCAAGTAATAAGTTTCTCTTGCACTCATTACTGAGGAGGAAATATTTTTATAAACCAGTGTGGGACTTTTTCTAATGCCAGTAAAAAAGCTAATTCATGTGCAGTCTAGCTGAAATTTAGTGAGACCTGGGCATTAAACTCTGCATGAGCAAGTCTATGCACCTGCTATGGAAACCATTTTTTTTTTAATTGCATTTTGAAATCAATCAAACCCCACTACCTTCAAAACAAACCCAGACCAACCAACCAAAACCAACAAAGTCCCCGTAACACCCCCCCAAAAAACAACCAACCTCAAACCCCCCAAAAACACCACCAACCCCGCCCCAAAAAACAACAGAAAACCATCAGTGAGAGGGTAGTTTAACACAGAAAATACAAGCTCTCTGACATACCCAGAATAATGCCACAATTTAAGGATAAAATTCTACCATTAGTGTGCCTACTTTACAATACACCCTGAAAAAATGAAACAATCTTTTAATTATTATAAAATTTGCATTACACCTATCAAAGCTTTTTAAAACTTGACCACTATAAAGCTTGAGAGTTGAACCAGTGAAATTAAAACTTAGTTTTCAATATGTTCTTTGGGAGCCTGCAGGTTCTGGATTATTTGTTTTAAAGTGCTGCACCCTCTCGCTGCCCTGGAGCAGGGCAGCATCTCCCAGAGATGGTCTCACCTCCTTCACCCAGCCCCCATTAGAGGGGGAAGGAAAGGATCATCTAGCAGGGCAGACCCACTGTAAGACAGACTTTGCAGAATAACCTTCTGCTGTGGACCAAAAGATGACTGAATTTCCTGTATGTTGTCTTTCCCTATATCAAGGCAAAGCTAAAAGGAACATTACAGAGGTTTATCAATTCTTTCAAATACCTCTGCACCAGGCTGGCACTGCAGAAGTCTCCTAACACCTGGGCTAGTGTCTCAGTTGTGACCCCACCAGTTAGAGGGTTTACCTGTTTGTTGTTGAGTTTTTTGTTTGGGTTTTTTGTTTGGGTTTTTTTTTGGTCCTTTCCATATTTAATTATATATCCTGTATTATTATGCTTAGCTCTTTCATACTCCATTTTATGTCTGGTGGTAGGTACTTAGTCATCTAACACAAAAGAGAAATCAGCTTTCAATGTGAAGAAGAAAGACTATTTTATTTTTGGTTTTTTTTTTGTTAATGATTGTGGATGATTTAAAACCTAGATTAAATTGCTATCTAGTGCAACAGAAAAACAGTTAATGTAAAACTACATCCATTAGTTATTTCCGTGAATAAATGAATGACTCAATACTTCAAAGTCCTACAAGCAACTTTCCTGCAGCCCAGTTCTTATTGGCAAGAACTAAGGAGAAATAAACGGTTGCTGCTTTGGAAAACGACATCACAGGGAAATTCATTAGATGGACAGAAATCCTCAAGCCCTGGATTCTGCAATTAGATGCAGGATATTGGAGGACTGTGTCTCTGGAGAATCCTGTTACTTTGAAATAGAGTTTCAATTGACTGCCACAGGATACCAGACTAGCATGGAGGGTCTGCCTCCATCAGAAGAACTGATGAACAGGACGTGTTTGAATCACTATAATTTGCAAAATTTTGTATCCAGTTTAAGCCAAGTAAACAGGCTGTCTTTGAATTTCTGCCATAAAGAAGTGTTGGGAAATTTTTAATGAATAGGAAAAATGAAGATGCACCCTAATTCCCTGCTCTGCTGTAAGAAGGTTTTTTTCACTTTTTGCATACTAATTTTTTATCTTTGTAAATTAATTTGTTCTTTCCTAGAAGAAAAACAAAACAAACTCACAACCAGCCCTTTATACTTTTTCTGCCCTCTATATAACCTTTACTTTGAATATTATCACCTTGGAAAGCCCGAGGAGGGGCCTGTTCCTTCCCAGAGTGAAGTTACTCAGCCTTACACCCTGCCAAGGGCTATGAGTCCAAGAATCACAAGAGAATTTCCACACACTGTAGATATTGAAATCTGACATTTGAATTGCAGCTGTGAGTCATAGAGTATCTCAAGTTGGAAGGGACCCATAAAGATCATTGACTCCAAGTCTCTTGTCCCTGCAGGACTACCTAAGGCTAAACTACGTGTTCCAGTGAGCAACCACTCTCTGGGTGAAGAACCTTCTCCTAACACGTAGTCTGAACCTCTCCTGACAAAACCTCATTCCATTTTTTTTGTGTCCTACAAGGTCACCACAAGAATAGGACGAGGTCCAGGTAGTGGAAATAGTTAACAGTAATTTTTTGAATTTTTTTTAAGATCTCCTCTTTGCCCATGGTGTAGCCACAGAACTTATTTCAATGCTAAGGAGAGCTTCTGAGTTTCTCAAGCGTGAAAATCTCCCTTCCTCTTTTTCATTTCACACATTGCAGAGATAAAGGGTGATGTTTCTTGCACATTTTAAGGATGCAAGACAGAGGCAAGGAGTGTTAAGTGTTTATTGGCTTTAGAATAATCAATAGCTTGAGCTGCATAAGATATCTTTGCCAGAAAAAAAGAGAAAGATGGGTTTTTTCTCCTATCTTTTAGGCAAATGCAGATAGACCCTGAGTCATCTGGTGAGCAAAAGTTTGGTGTCTATCAGCAGCCCTGGTGCAGCAGTGTGCACCAGGTATCTTCTTCAAGGGAGATGCTTTAGCAGGCACAGCAGAGTGTTAATATGTTCTGAAAATGAGAGTTATAGAGAGCCTACATACAGGACGGCTCATAAAAAGGCCACCCTAGCATAAAAAGGAAACCTGCAGAGAAAAGAAAAAGAAAAATCTCTATATAATTTTATTATCTTAATCATAGGACTGTCTTTTTTTCCTTCTGCAATTCCTAATCCATGCACAATCTATCTTCTACTTTCTGCAAGTGAGATGGCAGAAGTTAATATGAAAAAAACCCATCCTAAAACCCAAGGCCTCACAACAATACATAAACTAAGCAAGGAAAAATACTAAGAGACCAAAAATCTTGCCGATTTTTTTTTTTTTTTTAACAAAGATTAGCTACCTGAAAAATGCAATTAATCTTTCTCTAATTGTTTTGTTTTGACATTCATAGCAGCTCTTTTTTAACTGAAACCCAGCAGGTGTATGTCCTCTGTGGAACAACAGGTTGCTTTGCAGGCATCTTCTTCTTAGAAAAATGATGCCATCTAGGAAGCTAACATAAAAAGGCAAGAATTTTGCACTCTTCCATTTCCCAGATAATTTGAAGGAGACCACAAACACATTAATTGCTGGCTAAGAGAATAAAGTATTATTTTTAATTTAAAAGGGAATTATTCTGGACTTTCATAAATCAGCTTCATCAGGAGGTTTAAATTAAGTAAAAAGGAGCCTTCAAACAGCATTTTGTTGAGAAAGAGATTGATGTTGAATTTGAAGAAATTAAATTCAGATTACTGTAGGTCCACATGCTAATTATGAAGGTCAGATTAATTATAAAATCCCAAAACAACCAGGCTTCTTTTTTTCAAAGTCTTGTTCCCTAAATTGTCTAATTCAGGTTTTATGAATAAGCTCACCTTGCTAATACCAGTAAATGAAAAGAGTTTTGCCTGCTGCACTGGAAAAAACTAAGGGATCAGTCAGTACTTGTGAGTGGCAATATCACAGAGACCAGGCTTGAAGGGAGCAAAGAAAAAGCACGAAAAGGAGATCTTGGTCCTTCAGAATCTCATGAATCAAGCAAGAAGGATGCCCTGCTGCCAGGACTCTCAAGCAAAACACAAACCTGTATCAGGAAGGCTCCCCTTGAAATCTGGCCCACGGAACATTACTGCTTCTGAACTAAAGGGCACGTGTGACTAAAAGTTAATTTCTTCACAGAGGCTAATTTTCTCACTGAAGTAATGTTGGAGATAGAGTATATGTAAAATAAATGCTATGAAATGCATACACAAAATTAAGGCATGCTGAATTTTAGTAAAACAACTAAATTCCATTCTTCTGCTCACAGGCTTTGAAGACTTGCTTTATGCTAGTTAATACAGAGACTTTTTGGGAGTCTTATTCATTTAAGACGAACAAGAAACTTCCCTAAATCACAAGAAAGTGGTAAAATAGATTTTTGTCCTTCAAAAGATAACTAGGAGAAGCTGGGCAGCATTTTGGGTCACTACAGTACAGTACATGAATATATAGTACTTTCAGTGCTCAAGGGAATAACCAAGGCAGGAGACCTTGAGAGCAGAATATTTCTACCCAATTTAGATTCCAGAGCAGAGAGTTAAAGCCACTTACCAGCCATCAGGTGAGCTTCTGTCTCTTCAGAAGAATGCAACCCTCTCCCCCATTATTCTCCAATTACGGGTCATACACAATCTCATGGTTTTTTCCCAATTATGATTTACTTAACCACAAGTTGTTATACTTTCCCCCCTCTCCTCCATCCATCATAGATATTAATTTTAATTACCTCTTTGAGAATTAATTTTTTGAGCCCCTGCTTTGTTATGTTCAACGATAAAAGAATACAAACAGCAATTTCCCTCAGTGACAGTACATTTCAGAAGTTGTTAATGAAAGCAGTCAGGTAGACCCTGTGCTGTTCAGTTCCTTCTTGAAACAGAAGTTTTCTTCCTTATTTTTCCTTGATTTCTGTCACTGGACATATTCACAAAACTGTAGGAGTTTTTCTTCCCCCATCTAAACTCCTGATAAAACACTGAGTTTTTAAAAAGTTTCTTCCCATAAAAGAGGCATTACGAAAGTCTGGAGGTGCTTTGGAACTTCTGTCACCGGGCATTACAGTGGTTCCAGTTTTATTTTGTCTTCCAGAAACTGGTGTGTTCTCCCTTCCAGTCAGGGATACCCATTGTACATTGGCTTTGCCCTGCAAGCCCAAACTCCTAATGGAAGAGTCAGTCTAATCAATTAATCCAGAGCTGCAAAGGAGGAAAGAAATATTCCATAACTTACTTACACAATTCCTGAATCCTACAATGGGGTACCTTGCGAGTGAGATTCGGAGTGTCAGTGGGTCTATTTTACAGAGAAAACAATATAACTAGGAAAATGTCATCTTGTTTAACAAGTAATTTCATTTTAAGGTGCTCCTGTTCCTTCCTTAAAATTCCTTCATAAGGTACAAGTAAAATTTGGTGCTGCCAATAGGGGCCACAATCCAATAAAATTACTGATCTTATTCCCAAACCACCCACAACAGCTTAAAAGCTGAGCACAGTGATCTGTGCAAAGGTGGGAGGAACAAACCCAAACATTCATGTGGTATTATAAAGAGGAACTAGAATAGAAAAACAAAGGATTTAAACAAGAAATAAATTGGAATATTGAATATAAATAACATTCTCCTCTACTGAATGATGGCTTACACTATGTGGTGACAGAGAGATAAGCCCGGAAGGCTGGAGAAACAGCCTCTTTCCTGGGCCCGGAGGTGACCCTGGGACTGTGTCCAGGTCACTGGGGATGGGCAGAGAGAGGTTTGTGGCTTTTTGGGTAAGCTGGGCCTCTGGCGCGGGGAGAANCTGTATCCAGGTCACTGGGGATGGGCAGAGAGAGGTTTGTGGCTTGTGGACAAAGCTGGACCTGTGAGAAGTGAAGATTGTAGTTTGTGACCTTACAGGGTATTGTTTACCTGTTACCATAATAGGCAATGTCTGTGCACTGCCCCAGGTGATAGGGAGACACTGTGGGGAACATCTTTCCTGTATACATGATGTTATATCCTGTTCTGTGGGGGTATTTAGGGAATTGGTACTGCGCAATAAACGGGGATTTTGTGTTTGACTTTGCACCTGAAGGAGGGCAGAGTTATTGCCCATGCGCGATTACTGCAAAGAACAAGTGAGCCCACTAGAGGTTGTGGTTTTGCTGCATTGAAGCAGGGCACCATAGCTAACAGTGGTAACTTTGTACTGCCTTGGGAAGAAACTATTGGTAGTCAGAACTGTCCTTCTAAATTTGTTTAGCCACTGAAATACTGTGACTTTTTCAGTTTTTGCATATTTTTTAACATACCTACAGGAGCAAGAAAAAGACAAATATATAAGTAAATAGAATATATTAGTAGCAGAGCTTCACTGCAAAATCCAGCATTACATTTGGTATTTGGACTCTCTTATGGCCCTTTGTTATGAAACATGCACACCATCCTCTGCCTCTAATCACACACCAGGGTGGCAAAAAATCCAAAGCAACAGGAACATGCTGAAAGATCATTATTTCTCCAAATAAAAGTAGCGTGACTATATACAGCCACCTTCACCCAGCCTACAGTAAAATCCTTTTATGGACCACAAACTTGACTTGCACTAATGTGTACTTTGAACTGGGGCAGTAAGTGCAATTAGTAACTGATTCCTGTAAATTACAGGAATTCAGTACTAGTCAGGAAAACGTTGAATAGCTTTGACTTAGCACTCCTTAATCTGATGTAACAAATAGAGTCAAATGCAGGGAAAACATTTCACGAGCTGCAGTTCAGCTTCAGAGGGTGTCATGCCCAGCTGAGCAGCTTGCCCACCTCCTCCTCTCCAAAGCCACAGCTCTCCTTTGGAGCACTTCTGAGGAGAAATCATTTCCTGGACTAAGCCTACAAATTGCTTTCAAGCTGTCTGTTCTCCCTCTGGAGTCATTAATTGCTAATTAATACTTGGTCCATTTATCATCTTGTCTGTTCTTCCCCCAAATAATCTGTTTCTTCCAAAAGGCTGTGTCCTAGCACAGAACGGCAAACCCTGCCCCTCAGCCATGCTCCTCTTCAGGAGATGCAGCCTTGATGGCTGTAGATGTTCTCAATGCCAGTAGATGCCCTTTAAGAGTAAATATTGTAGAAACTGCAGGAATTTTGGATCTGCACACAGAAAACATGCAGCTCAGTGTAAGGAACAGCCAGCCTCTTTCCAGCATGGCTGCTACAAATTTCAGATGCACCAGCTTGCAGATGGAACCCACAGAGACATCTTTTAAATAGTTTAATATAGAAAAGAGGTGAATTACTATCAGTATTCCTTTACAAGTGTGAAAAATAAAATTTTAAATTGAGCTGCTGACAGGATCTTTTCTCTCTGATATCACAGCAGGATTATCAGAAAGTAGTTGAAATGTTGATACTGAAAGAAGCCTCTGAAATAAAAATAGGGGAAATCCTCCCTGCCCTAAGGTAATGTCATGGGTTAACCCCTGTAGGCAGCTCAGCCCCACGCAGCCACTCCCTGCTGTGGGATGGGGAAGAGAACAAGAAGGGTAAAGTGAGAAAAATCATGGGCTGAGATAAAGTCAATTTAACAAGTAAAGCAAAAGCCCTGTGCATAAGCGAAGCAAAACAAGGATTCCTTCCCCATTTTTTGTGAGGGGACAGGTGCTCAGCCATCCCTAGGAAAGCTGGGCTCCTTCCTGTCAATGGTGACTTGGGAAATGCCAAATACCATCACTCCAAACATCCCCCCCCTTTCAGTCCTTATTACTCGAGGTTTTTTTCTTCTTAAAGATGCTACCATATGGCCTGGGATATCCCTTCGGTCACTTGGGGTCAGCTGTCCTGACTGTGTCCCCTCCCAGCTCCTTGTGCACCTCCAGCCTCCTCCTCAGTGTGTGGGGAGAGGAGCAGAACAGGCCTTGGCTTTGGGTAAGCTCTGCGCAGATATAACAGAAACATCCCTTTATTATTAAAGTGATTTTCAGCACAAATCCAAAACATATCCCCATACCAGCACTTCTAGCCTGAACTTCTGCAGGAGCAGATGTTAAAGGAAACGAGAAGTACTGTTGTCTGTTACCAGACAGACACCCTTTATATCATCCTTACTTTGTCACTTCTCGTCCTTTCTGTACCCTGCCTCTTCCTCAACTGTGCAGGTTGAAGAGTAAAATGATGTTCCTTAAAGGCAGAACAGAAAGCTTTTGTCAGGTCTATTATGCTGTACTGTGCTTTAATTCAGGCTTTTGAGGCAATGCATGACTGAGAAAGCAGTGTGGGAAAGGCTTTGGAGCCAATGGCACAGGAGTTATACTGACAAGGTTGCCAGCAAGGATATCTGTGAATTGATGGCTTCACTCTGGGTGCCCTTAGAAGTTAACTAAAATTTATCTGACTGGAGCAAATGAGATACAGCTGTACATGCTGACATGCTAAGAAAGCAAATTATTGGGCAATCCAGTTATTAAACTCACTAATCATGCTCAACTGAACCACTTCCACAACGAGTTTGGAAAGTGTGCCCCAGTCTGTCATATTGCTAAACCAGTTCAAGCTACTCCAATTATTTTCAGAAAGATTTCATATTTTGAACAAATATTTTCTTAAAGATTTCTAGATCATATAGCTAAAATTCCTTCATAGTTTGAACTCTGCGACTCAGCACAGGCTCTTCTCGTCAAATTGCTGTTGGAGACCTAGACAAGGCTCACTAACAGAAGCAGATGTCACCTTGCAGCTATTAGCAACAAGGGCACTTTTAAGATGAACATATGTTTGCATATTAAAGATGTTACAGCACACTTTTACTGGCAGTGAGATTCTGCTTTCACAAATGCCACTGACAGAAGAAACATCTACTGACCCAAGTAAGAATCCTATGAACAATATTCCATATGCCAGTGGAATGGCATCCAAATTGAGGGAAAATTTACGTATTGCCATTAAGGCAAAATTGGCTACAACCAAAGGTTAATGAAATAACACAATCACTTCATTTTGCAGCTTCTCCTTAGAGTTAACATGGTTTTATTTCAGAAGAAATAGAGAAAGAAACATGCATGTTCCTCTCTGTGCCTTTCACTGCAAACTTTAGTTTGGAAAGATTGGACAATACCTACATTGATGAGGTTTCATTAGACACTGTTACAGAGGACTTGAAGCATTAGTAATAATTTTTATGTCCTTTCTAACTTCTTATCCTCTTTTTAGAGTAGAATAATGGGAAAAAATGCCAGCTGGAGACATATTTCATTTAGGTTAGCCTATGCTGAACATTTAGGAGTAATCTGAATAGCTCCAGCAGAGAAATTCATTATTTATGTGACAGCCAGAAGAGCCTGGCAGAGCCTGAACCAAGATCATATCATGCTATGACCTGTACCATCATCAACTGAGATACAAGTGTCTTTGGCCAGAGAGTTTATTGGCTAAATTTGGGCTGAGATCCGGTGCATCTTTGGATATTTTAAAAAAGGAAACAGTCTAACTGGCTGCAATGGAACTTCTCTGCTGCACCTGGTAATACCAAGAGCCTGGTGTCATCCCAAGCAAATCTGTGCTCTGTAAAGAGTGGGTGAGCCTTCCTTACACAGCACTGAATTCAAGCTGGTGAGGCATCTTTGCTGTCCTTTTTGTGAGACCAGGCTTGTGTTTACTGGGACACCAGGCTGTCACGTCATCTTGCTGGCTTTGTTTTTGAACAGAAAGTGTGTAGGTGCTGTTCAAGTGCCCTCATGTGATCCAAGATAGTCACAGTTCCCCCGCGCGCTTCAGCAAGAGGCCAAACGCGCTGTGCAGCACCTCCCCTCAGCCCCAGGAGGAGCGTAAGGATCCCCGTGGGAGTCACTCAGAAATGACTGAGCACATCTGGATAAAGTGATGCTGCCCCATTCCCAGGCAATGGCACAGTTTGTGCAGCTGACAGTTTCTGCCTGCTTTGTGGACACAGCGGACAAATGATGGGTGAGGACAGCAGGCAGACAGGCATTCTGCACGGGCAAGAACAATTTGAATCCAGTATAAGCATCATGGAGTTGAAGAAAATCATACCTCTCTGGAAGATCCATCAAATTAAGAAAGGGTTGAAGTTTGAAAATTGCATCTTTTTCTTGGAAGGAAAAAAGCAGAAAAAAACAAACAACATTTCTCAATAACAGTCAAAGTTCCCAGAATGGTATTTTCTGATGATCTGATTACATATCAGATGAAATTTGTAGTTTGGGAAAAATCATCAACGACACCCTATGGCTATATCAAAAATGAACATATCAAGTTATTATTGTACTCCATTGTTTCAGTTTTGGAATGATTGTCCCACAGGATCCAAGATGGCAGAGGAAATAGATACATTGCATGGTCAGGACGCAGCAGATTCAAGTACCATCCACTGTCATTGTTAGTGCCCAATAATTATACAGATAAAACAAAGCATTCTTTGACATATTTCTCTTTTTTTTAACTCTAAAATTTAAAAAGTTGAATTGTAAATAGCAATATATATAGCAATATCAATAGCAATATCACAAAACTCAAATAGCATTACTTTCCATTAGGACGACTTAATTTCTGAATCTTTTCTCTTCTGCTACTAAAAGAAGATACTATGGCTCACTGCATCCCGTGCTAAACTCAATGATTTTAAGAGGTAATAAAGTCAGCTTTATTTTTACCTGCAGTCTTTAAGTCTTGGGAAAAAAAAAAAAGACAAAAAAACAACAAAAAAAAACCACAAAAAAACCCAAAAAAAACCACCACCAACAACAAAAAACAAACAAACAAAAAAACCCCCACCTGCTTTTTATTTCAATGGTACCAGAGCTTTACAAGGCTATATGCTGGACCACTTGCTAGAAATTCTTCTCCTTCAGTGCTTACAGAAGTCTGATGTGGTCAAGGAAATACTGAGACTGATTAAAAGCAAGCTGCTGAAATGAGCTACTCACAGATGTCTCCTGGAAATCTGATTTGACTTAGTTTTATATGCCAAAATAGAAATTTCTGGCAAGACCCCTGTGAAATATTCCTAATGTCATCTACTTGCCACATGCCATCTATGCCATAATTTTAGATAATTATATTTACTACTTTTATAGAAAAATAGAGACTGAACGAAGTTATTATCCAAAGACTGCACATACTATAAGCATTTAACTATTCCCCCAATTTGTTCAGTCTACAGATTGATTTTAAAAAAAAAAGTTAAAAAGTAGCATGAACAAAAGAGTAAATCCATAAAAAACTAATCTGAGAAAGGTCAAATTTTTTTTCCATTTCTGGTCAAGATTGAAAAGTACATCCATTTTTGGTGTGTTATTAAAGACAGTATTCTACTGCAGGAAAATAGGGATTCCAAACAGGATTGTTGCACTCTGGGGATCTGACACTGTTTAATGATCGGGAGACTTCTCAGTGAATTGCATTTAACCCACCTTATTGTTCTAACCTGTACTGTATCCTCTTGTAGCGGTACATCTTCACCTTGATTTTTTTTTAAGACTGGCACTCTTATATCTCAAACTTCACAAATCATTTTTAGAAACCTCCTCACCAGAAAATTATTAGGATTTTCAAATTCAAGCAAATAGAGCATAGAAGTATTTTTCATTATCCACCAAAATACAGTTGAGGAGTTGTGATTTGTGACAGGTGACTTTTATTTTTAATTGTGTCCTAGTTCTCTGAAGAAGCAGAGCTACAACAAGCTGTAAGAATCATGTTGACAGATGAATACACACTAACAGCCCAGCTAATTTAACTCATTTTCACTAATGGAGCTACAGCCAATAAGGCAAAGGTGTGACACATGTTTCTCATGTCAGGAGTTCACCAACAGATTGATCACCCTAAAGAACCTGTGTAGTTGTTTGATCACATCTATTTCACTCTGTGAGATAAGGATTAGAAGAAACGCAAAGCAGGCCTAAAACTAAAGAATATAAAGAAGTTTATTACTAACAGAGTTAAAAGTAACAAGAAATAAAAAGAAGTTAAAGCAAAACTCTCTTCCCTCCAGCACTCCCCAAGCAAAAACTCCTTCCCCCCTCCCTCTTCTCCCTCCAGCACTCCCCCCTCCTTTTACCACCTCGCACAAAGGGTAACAATTTTGGTCAGTGTCGCAGTCCTTAAAAGTCTCTTTCTTATGCTTAGGGAAAAGGGCTCCCTTCTGCTGATGCCGTTGAAATCCTTCACAACTCAGTAGTCCACCCGGAAACTATCTACTGAAGTGAAATATCTCTCCCATGACAATTCCACAGTATATTCATACTGCAGTCATGGGCCATCACAT